>JANRGW010045954.1:0-18557 GCA_024733675.1 Psilopsiagon aymara | reverse complement strand
AAATCATGTTTCTGAGCTCTTGGGAGTATAAGATGACAAAAAGCCTCTTTCCCCTATATTTCATGACCTCTACAGGGAAAGTAGTACCCAGATAATTATTTTTGCTCCCATGTATGTCACAGTGTTGATATGCTGATTATATGATTACTATTTTTATTTTCTTGTGTTGAAAATTTATAGTGGACTGACAGGCAGACAGGAATACAATGCACATCATATTTCCCTGCATACAGATAGTTGCCATCTATTAGCCATTGGTCTTGATAGAGCTGCAGAGGTTTGTTGAAGCACTGGTCCTGTTCTTAATGTGGCATCATTTCTGCTGTGTGAATTGGTGCCTAAAGACCCGAGACCTGTACAAGCTGGGGCTTTCTTCCTCCTCTGGCAGTGCCTTGACATAACCTCAGGGCCCTTCTGTCCCGCCTAGCTCAGACACTGATTGTGTCCCCAAAACTTAACCTCTGGACTCCCAGGGGTTATGCTCAAGCCAAAGATCACTGAGCTTATACAGATCAAGAGGATGTCAGTGAGGAGGGATGGCTCCCTTTCAGACCTATGGTAAGCTTTAGATACTCATTAGTCCTAACTGAATGCCTGAAAATGATGTGCAGAATTTCAGCTTTATCAACAGCAGTGAAAGATAGTTACTGCATCCAGATTACCTTGAAATGTCTCCTGCATGCTGGGACTAGCAATTAATATTATCCAGAAGGAAAACCCCTCTGTCTAATGTTCCCACAAGGGCAGCTGTGTCCTCACTCCTGCAAGTAGAAACCATTCTTGGCAAGTGAAAGTTTAATTAGGAGTCTCCCTGAAACTAGCCAGGCTGGGGCCTGACTAGTAGATGTGAGAAGCCCTTGCAAATGTGTTTGCAAACATGCTAGGAAAAAGGCTTGGTTTCTGGGACATGTCACCATGCTGTTGTCTCACTTTGTATGTCCTCACGTGCATATGTTTTTAATGCAGTTGCTGTTAGTCTACCTGGAATATGCAAATCGTATTCATATGAGACCTCAGCATTCAGACTGTCAGCACATACCCCACAGCTTCCCTCCAGCAAGTGACTAATGGGAACATGTGTTCTTTCTATTTTTGTGAAGCTGGGGGGAATAAAGGAAGGAGGGCCTGAGCTATCGGCATTAAAAAGGAGCCTCTCTTTCCTGAGGTCTTTTTCTGCCGAAGTAATGCAGCAGAATGGCTGCCCACCTGCCTGGGATTGCTGTCTGGAGATGGATCTTTTCGAGGGTCAGTGTAGCACTGGCAAACAGCTGGGGGAACTGCCCTGGTAAGAGAGGATGTTCTGGGTGCTGTGGGTGTTCCCAGGATTTGGTGCTCAGACAAGCAGCATAATGCAGACTGTCTAAACTTTCTCCAATTGTGTAGGTCATTTTCTTTCTTTTTCCCCAGTCCATTTTATTCACAATTATACATTTCACTATATTTGTTAAAGTTTCTATGGCAACAGCTTTAACTGCTATCATAGAAATGTAATGTCAGGAAACTATTTAATGCTTCTGTGGATGACTTAATGTGATTTAACCCTCTGGTATAAAAAGAAATCAGCCTGGTCTAGTCCTGGGCTCTGGCTTCCAGCTCCTGGGTGAAACCAGCCTGGCTTTGTGCACTCTGGGCTTTCCACTGCTTCAGAGGGTTTATTTGTGTACCTCAAACTTCATCCTTCTCAGATCAGGGCATTGCCTTGTGTTGATTCTGAAAGTTGTTCAGCAATATACATTAGAATAATAGCATGTGATTAACATGCATCTGCCATTCCCAGACAACTAAACCAAATGTCGGAGGCTCAGATACTGCTGAACTCAGACATCTGAAATTCCTGATCCCTCTCTAGGCCTCCTCCAGTCATGTATAATGTGTACTCCAAGGGACAAGCAGGGACAAACACGTCTTACAAAAACCGTTGTTCTTTGAAAAGTAGTAGCCAGGAGGATGTCACAGCCTGCTCTCTGGATCTCTTCAGGGCTGGGGCAGCCATGGCTGCAGCTCCTGTCCCCGCTTGAAGGAGAATCAGCGACTGCTGCAGCTTGCATACTTGTCTGTCCTGTTCCATGGGCAGGATTGCGCCCTATGGAAAAATAGTATCATAAGATAAGAAGAAGTAGTGAGTTTGTATAGGTTAAAAGGCAAGAGTGGGGTCATGGGGAGCATATCCAAGAGGAAGACTTTCCTTCAAAGGCTGCAGTTCAGTGGGAAAGTGATAATACCTTGTTATTGACTTTCTTATCTGTTTACATGGCTCAAGTGAATCAAGGTCTTGCTATGAAACTGAAAGACTCAGAGAATCAGATTCAGTATTTTCCAAATACTTGTCTAAACCATCCTCCGGGACTGCTCAGGGTCCACAGTTCAATGCAGAGTTACACTGCCACTTTGAAAACTAGGCCCTGTTTTAAATATACTCATTTGGGATATTCTGTTTCCAAATATTAATGTTTTCAAAGCAGGATGCTCTCCCATCTCTCCCTGAGAAACAGATCTCCAGGACATATAAAATATGCAGAAGGACAGAAGCTGGCCTACCTCATTTGCCAGCTCAAAGCACGACTGAGGTGTTTGCTTTTGCTTTTAATAAGATTGCCAGCACTCCTTTCTGCTCTGAATTGAGTAGAGGAGTGTGATTTAAGCAGCCAGAATAGGAAGCTCACTTTTCTTAATTAGCACTAATGCAGTGAAGGTTGTTTTCTGGCTGTGGCAGAGAGGAATGGTAATTAATATGGCAGAGGGGCAGAAGGAGAGTTCAAGGCCAGCATGTGTGCCTCCTATCCCAGGTCAGTGGAAGGGCAGCTAGCAGAGGCAGCAGGCATCAGCCAGTTCCCACAGGATGGACAAAGCACAAGTAGTGTCTCTCAGTTCCCCTACCTGGCTCCACACCCCCAGCAAGGGTGGTCCTTACCCTGCCCCAGGGTGACCAGCCTTTCCACACCCCAATTTAGGTGCTTTTGTGTTCGAATAAAGAACTTCCATCTCACCTCTCAGCATGTCCTCTTGGTAGATTCTTCCTTGGCACATGTTGGCTGCTGCTGGTACCCATTGGGTCATATTGGCAAAGCCAGGACCAGAGGAAATTCCCACAGGAAAGTTCCACATCTCCACAGGCCACAGCACACCACCATGCAGAAGGTGCCACAGACAAACCATGGGGGAGCAAAACCTCTGTGTGATCACACTGAACAGTGCTACATATACATGTGTGCTTGTACACTATTCTGTATGTTTAGCTCTAGTCTAATGTATCGGCAAAATTAAGACAGCATCTGAGGGGAAGAAAGGTGTGAGCAAGGGCATATTATTTGCAGGTGAAGTTAGGGAGAACAGGAGGTGATAACACGGAGAAATATGTAGCATTCAATATGTAGTAGTAGCATTCATATTCCCTTTGCAACTGCTTTAGTGTTAAGGGGTTTGTCTGTTCAGGACTACAGGGCTGAGCCTAAAAGGTACTGTGATTTTGGTGTAGTAACACAGTTTGCTCAGACCTCAACCATTCTTTTGGCGTGCTGTGTACCCACAAGCTTCTAGCGTGTAAGAAGAACAAAGTGCTCAAAGCAAGTTGATCACATGAAGTGTTGAGCAGTGACTTCCCTCAACACACACTTCAGAGCAGAGGCTGCAATACGATTAACTGCAGCCACCAGATTGCAGGCAGAGTTGTATGGGTTGTCACGTGCTCTTATCCCCAGAACAGGTTGTCTGGGACCGATGGGTGCTGCAGTGGCAGCCAGCCAGAGCTTGTCACTCATGTTCACTTGGAAGCCCTGAAGTAAGTATCTAACGTAATGCTCAGGAGAACTCTAAAAGGTTTACTTAATTTAGAAGTCCCGATTGTGTTGGAGGGTGGAAACTGAGTGATGCCTGGTAAAGGGTGTCTTGAGTTAGTTGTGTGGTTTGTAAAGACATTGAGACTTGTCATTTCAGCTGTAAGAGTAGTCAGCCAAACCCCTAAAATGAGATTTCCTTGGATCCCTGGAAGCTAGATAAACCAAGTTTGTTCCTTTAATATTCTAATAAAAATTGTTTTAGCTGAGAAATTGACTTCCTCAATTAAATGGTCTTGAATTCACCTTTTGAAAAGCTAGGTGGTATTTAAAATGTTGAAGAAAAAGCAGTGGGTGGAGTGGAAAAGGCTTTTATGTATCAGAGCAGTATTCCTGAAAAGCAGCTTAGTAAATTCTTGTGGAGAAGTCTTATCTTAGACAGTGCACTTTTCAATATTTGAAGACTGGAGGTAACTGTTTAACAGCAAAAAAGCCAGCTTGGGTCCTGAGGTGGTTTACGAATTCCATCACAGAAGCGAGGCCGAAGAAGTGGTGCTGCTCTGGTTCGTGTGCTGGGGGCTTGGTTCAGGGAGGTTTTTCACTCCTGCTCCTTCCCTGCTCTTTCTCTTCTCCATGTTGTTAACCCTGGCTGAATAAGGTAACTGTTTACACTTTCAATAAGAATAATCTGTGTAAGCATTCACCTTGGGTGGAGGCACTGTTCTCTCTGAAGTGAGTAGCAAATGTTTCTCCCCAACAAGTAAAAGAAGCAGTAGGGTATTTGTTTTCATCTTTTCAATCTGTCAGGTCTGGGAGCTGAATTCTTGCTCACTGGATGAGAAAATGCATGCTAGAGCTCCTCAGCCCTCCACCCCAAGACGGGTGCAGAGATGAGCAAAGTGCTCCTGCATTTTGTCTGCTACTGCCCATCAGGGGCTGAGCAGGGACCAGGAAACTCATGTCACCTACAACTGAAGTTAAAGTGAGGTCATAAAGGTGAAATGGCAAAATTTTATCCACTAAGAAACCCAAGACATTTGGATTTGTGCCAGAGCTGCAAATGCTAAATCATGCTATGCCAACTGGTGGATTTATGGCAAAGTTACAAAGATGATAAGCACTCGTGCTTAGAATTCCCCCCCCCCCCATTGATTCTTATTAGCATGGAATGTTTTACACTTTTTAATAGGTATCACAGTGAAAGAGGGAACATTTTCAAAGAAGCATTATCCAGAGTACATACATTGTTTAAGCTAACTGTTCTCTAGACTTTTAGAAATGTAAATATGTAAAGATAGAGGCATCGTCTTATGTTTTATTAATCATACATACCTATGAAAACTGTGAATATCTTAGATTTGGAAATACAAGTAGCAGTTTAAAATCTCTTTAAAAATAAAGCATGTCATAATACCGATTTGTTACACAAAGCTGAGTTTAGGAACAGTCCACAGTGTGCAGGAGTGATGCTTCCTCCTGCCCTTGCATGCTGGGTAGAAGCTATCTCTGCTCCATTCAATCTCATACTGTTATCACAGATGTTTTTAATGAAAAATGTTTACATTAGTGTTTTGTTAGTTCAATTAATGTTATGTGTATGTGCTAGTGTATTCTTCACTTGTTGCTATGACAAGTTTGTATCAGAATGACACTTGGAAGCAAAATGACAGTGTAGAATGTGGAGCAAAGCAAAACATTACATGAGCTATGATAAAACCAGGCCTTTATTTCTGGCTTTAATTGCCTTCAGTTGTCCAATGCAAAAAGAATTAAGTGCTGCTGACTGCAGGTGAGAGTGGTGAGCACAGACAGGCACTGACCAGGGGTTGTATTACATTGCTTATGTCGTGTCATGGACTTGGGGTGAAATTCCCCCATGCACAGGAGGGCAGGAGGCTCAGGAGCTATTTGTAAGGCTGGACCAGCTCATGAAAGCATTCATGCTCAAGAAGGCACTTCAGTACATGCCTACCTTTGGACTGATCAAGAAGACTTCAGTATATGTATGAAGTCCAGCATGTGCTTAAACATTTGTTCAACTGCTGGGCCCTGAGTGATGAGTATTAGAACAGAAGAGTGATGAATTACTCCATATGCCCATCTCACCAATATGAGATGTAAACAGACTAAGTCCAGAGTATAAATAGATTTTAATGGGAAAATTATGTGCTGTTCTATGACCATGTGTTCTTTTTGTAAAAAGCAGAAACCAAACTTTAAAATAGATTTTTCCCACAGTTTAGCAAATTACTTTATGCGCAGTAGTATGCAGGGAGGATGCCAAGTGCTTCTCCTTACTCCAGGCAGCTCCCTCATAGATGATAGCTGAGCTTGTAACTCCAGGATTGCAAGCATCAGGTATTGGTAAAAGGCAGCTTTCAAGGAGCAGCACTCTAACATGGCAATTAATGGCAGCTGAGAAGATTTCCAACTTAGACTGAGTCTACACAACAGATTGGTGTGTTGCATATGAATTTCTTCTGATTACACTTTTAAGTTTTATGTGCAAATCTAATCCAGCTTGTAAACATTTCTCTGTGCAGAAAACTAACAACTAAATCTAACCTTAGTTGTTACTGTGAGCTAACACTGTGGCTTTAGTTGTTTCAAGCTGAATTAGCATGTAGGTAGTACTTCAGTTATACTATGCAGGCATCTGCTTTTGAGTGAAGTATTACAGATTTAATCTTTATTCAGATTTTTGTGTGTGAGTCATTGACATGTTAAGATTGAGAGGTGGCAGGCAGGAAAATTTTGGTTGTTTCTTAATTGGTTGGTGTGTCTTTCTCTGCCAATTACAGATTTTTTCATTCCCTGCTGTCAAAAATTAGATGAGTAAGAGCATGCAGCAATCTGAAAAGAAACCCAGGCATTCCTAAAATCTTTAAATTTTGATTCTAAAAGAGCTTCACGTGAAATTGGTCTAATGATAGCAGCCTTTTTCCCAATTCACTTGTATCATGCATTGCAACTGGGGCAGCAAATGCTTATCAAGAATTGAACAGTGGCTGCTGAGTGCGATCTTCCCATGTAGTCTGGGGACTGTGCCCCCTGGCCAGCACCCGTCCTTTGTTTCTGCTCAGGTGGATGTGAGCATCTTGACACACCACGGCTCACACCACTCAGTGAGGAAAATATATGGGGTAAATGACAAATTTTTGTCAGCCAACAGGACATGGGTCTCCCCTGACCTCTTGTTTGACCCACTTTTCTGTTGTTTTTTCACCCCCTAGTTGCTGGCAGAGAAAAACACTCATGATGTGGAGTGTGACATGGAGCCTTTTTTCATTATCTGCTTTGAGGTTCCTACAGAAAAACTCTGGAATTAATGAAAGCACTGAAATTTTTATGGTAGTAATTGCAACATATGGAATACCAGGGGTTAGAAAGCACAAACCAGCAGCTGGGGACACGTCCCTGGAATGAGGGGCAGCACAGCACCTGCCCCCTGGTTTCTGGGTTTTCTCCTTCTGTGAGCTGTTGTCATTGCTTTGATTTTGTTGTATTGCTGCTATGTGGTAATTAAGTAATTTCTGGATTTTGGGTTTGTATGTTTTTGTGATTTTGTTTTTGTTTTTTGGGTTTTTTTATACCAAGAAAATGTAATATAGAATAGCATCTAAAATGTGGCTTAGTGAATGAAAACTGTGTTTCCAAGCTGAGACGCTGGCTAATCTCACTTGTGTGCATTCTGTGTTCTTGGTGCTGCTGTTCTGAGAAATAAACTAGCATAATTTTGAAGAAAGCCAAGTGGTTAACCTCTGCTAGTATGCACTGGCAAAATAAAGTCATTTATTTTGAAATTAATATTTTAGATATGAAAATCGAACCCATTTTCTTTCTATCAATTTTAGTATAAAAGCAATCACAGGGATTTCTTAAAATCTAAGTTAAAGAGAGAAACAAGCAAATCCAAATTAATATTGTCCAATAAATACAGCCAAAGGATTTCTGTCCTGCACCCCAACACTCAGCTTTATTTCAATTTTTAAAATCAGTGCAAGAATCTTTAGGTTTAATTGGAGCCTTCATACTTGGCACTAAATCAGGTAGAAATGACTGTTAAAATTTGTTTGGGATTGGCACAAAGCAAATGTTATTTCACCATAAATAAAATCTGCATTTGTTGGAAAGCAAGCTAACATTTAATTTAGATTGTGATATTTTCTACTGAAAAGAGGTCAAGAGAAAAATAATTTTGAAATTTAGAACTGAAATACTTCCTCTAGGAAGCGTTGACAGTTCTGTTTCTATACTCAGATCTGGTTTTTTGCACGCACTTTTTCCAAAAAGGCTGTTTTTGTAATCTTTCTCAAACAGAAACCTTCTGTTTTCCAAGGGAAAGTTGTTTTGCTGCTGGATTGCTTAGTCCATTGTGATACTGGGCAGCAGCTCTTAGATGTTTGTGTTACTTTCTGGAGCATAGGGCATCTGGTCCAGGTTTGTCCTGCTGTCTCCTGCTGCTTCCTGAACAGTGAGTGTGGCACAGGGTCCAGCCCTCAGGGTCTTTGCTGGCTCCTCTCCCTTGTTTCTGTACACAGTTGGATTGCTGCTTGTGCTGCCAGCATTCTGCTGCTGAGGTTCCTCCCCATCCTGCTGGACCTGGTTTGGGGCTCAGCTGAAATTGATGCTTGGTTTAGTCTTCTTTCCTGGGAGATCCTGCTGCAGGATCGTTTTCTCTTTGCTTCTATTTTTGATGGTTATTTCCAACAATAGGCTTGTGTTCCTCTGTCTGTTCCAGCCTGACACAGTGTAATGCTGCAGCGCCTACAGGGGCTTGAAAAGAGCAGCCCCTATTTTTTTTTCTTTTTGGGTTTGTTTGGGTTTTTGTTTGGATTTTTTTTTTTGGCAGAGGCCACATTCCTTCACCCAAGCAGAAAGATTGTCTGTGCTTTACTGGCTTTTACTTTTCAAGAAAGCATTTTCCATCCGTCCATGGCTTTCCTGCAGAGCGAGTCTCCCACTCCGTTCAGAGGAAAAGGGTGCATTTTGCGCATTTGCCTTTTTGTTTTGCCTAAGCCTCTGGGACTTGTAGAAGGGGGAGGAATTGATAAAAGCAAAGCATTTTGCCATAAAAAGAAACTAAGAGGGCTATGGAAGGCCATTTGTGTAATTCCCCAGGCTGTGTCTCTTTGAAAGTGAAGGTCTGGCAGAGTCTGCATAACCCGCTGACTTTGGATATTCCTTTATACTTTAGCATGTGCAATATGTTCTTGTATATGAATTAAAGATTAAAGGCAACTTAACCTGTATTTTTCGTTTTTTTGCAACATTCTGTGGTAGTGAAATGGTGAAGCAACATTTCTGATCAAAACAGGACGTGTGTGTGTGAGTGTGTAGGGAAAACACCCAACAGTTTACACATCTCCCGAACCAGAGCTGCCATCTCACTGTGTCCAGGCAATGGGAAAAGGCCTTGGAAGCCTAAAATAATTATTAGCATTTCTACAGGGCTCTTTCTTATGGCTCTGATGCTGGTTTATGACTTGTAGTAGTTTGCACATGGGGAAGTGAGTGCCTGCAACTGCAACAAGGATTTGCGCTGCAGAGTGGTGACACTTGGACTGTCAGGGGACAGCTCAGGTGCACTTTGCACCTGAATATATACTCATGTTTTTTGTGTAAAAGCAGTGCCTGGACATGGCTGCCTGTATACTGCCACTTCCCCAGGTGAGCAATGAAAGTAGAGGCATCCTTCTTGGGGTGTGGTGAGAAATACCCCTGTTTCCTCTAAAGGTACAAAGCAATGGGGTTAGCATGTCAGTAGGGACAAAACGGCTTCACAGTGGAGAACTTATTCTGGAAGCTTCTCTCATACTTTTCCATTGACTGTAGAGTGGGTACTGGAATGGTAAAATATTCTTTTTGAGCTTTTTTATTTTGTTAATCTAGCCAAGCAGTATGAATGAGGTAGAGATGCAGGGTTGAGAGGTAAAGCTGTATATATGATTTAGTCATTGAGGGTTGATTTGGATTGTTTTAGGTTTGGCTGAATTGGGAGCTGGGTGCAGCAGAAACGCACAAAAGGAGCAGGCAGGTGGCATCAGCGTGCTAAATGGAATGGTGAGTTTTCATGTAGTAGTACAGCTCAAGAAGAGGTGCAGAATATATAGAAGCAGAAACTGCTCTCTGGAATGAGAAATCTCCCATTGAAGCCAGACAGCCAGTTGAAGCTGGGAATCTCTTACCAAACGAGACAGTAGCAAAAAAAAACCCACGACGGTTTGGAGCACTGCTCCCCACAGAGCTAGAAGCATAAGGCTTCATGCTCTCACATGATGCAGTGGCACCTTGGTCCATCAAGTATTATGGACACCATAGTACTGAAAGGTATTGACAAGCCAGGAGGAGATTAGAGAAGAAAACAAAAAGGATTAAGGGGCTGGTGTGATTGATTTATGGGAAAAGATTAAAAAGCAAAATATGTGTAGTTTGGCAAAGAGATGAGTAGCAGAAGGCTTGATAACAGTCTACAACTGTTTGAAGATCTAAACATAAAGGGGCTGATCCTGCAGACTTCACTTTCATGATGTCCCTGGAGAATCAATAGTCATTGGATATAATGTTTCAGGACTGAGCCCCAATACCCAACTAAAATTGGTTACAATAATATATATATATATAGGGAAGCATGTGAAGTAATTTGAATATCAGCAAGAGATTTCTAACACTGGTATGCTGAAATTTTTCAGTTCTTCTAAAATGGAAGATATCAAATCCTTTGGCCTTGATGTTTAGTTTGAAAAGTGTACTGGACAGTGAGGAAGGTGAAACTCAACAGTAGAGGGACAGTGTGGGTTTCCTCCATCAGGTGGTTCCTTGTTTAGCTGCTCTGATTCTGCAAATCAGAGTCAAGAATCTGCATGAACCAAGCAGAAATTTACTGTCAGGGTTTCTCTTTGAGTTTTCTTTTTTGGGGGGTCAGGAGTAGAAGAGTGGTTGGGTTTGTTTTGGTTTGTTTATTTGTGTTCCCTGGGTTTTTTAATATATGGTGATACGTGACTATAATGTTGGTAATACAATCCTGGATAAAAAACTCCTAGTTTCTGACAGGTATTATTGGATATTTAAGCAACAGGATTAGTTTCACTTATGGTACTTCTGAACTTTAGCCTAGCCTCTGCAGATTCAGAACATGAATGCATGGCTGGAACACTTGAAATCAGGTAGTGAAATTTCATGTTTCTCTACCATTGCCTCCTGTTTAGAGAATTTTTTTAGTTTCCTCTCCCTTCTCCTTCCCTTTCTGATTTTCTTTACTTGGTGGTATTCCCAGCTATTACTCTGAAACTGACATTCCAAACAGGGGCAGCTTCTAAGCTACCACTTTCCCTTCTCTTAGCTGGGAGAGAGAATTTTGTTTCTTCCATGCATTCGACGAGTCCAGCTATTACCCTTCTTTTCAAGGAGACTCCAGCTAAACATAAATTGTGTCTCCATCTGTGACAGACCACAGTCATCTGTTTACCAAAATAAACTTTAAGCATATATTGAAAAATAATTTCTATTGAAATATTCATCCCTATGGCATTCAAGCCTGGTATTTAATGCCTTTTTTATGGTTAATAATGCATCAAAAGCATTTCTAGTCTTGAGCTGTCATTACATCACATGCATTCTATGATGTGCTGGATGTGTTTAATTGACTCAAAAACTTGAAGTCAGTTTTTATCTAAAAAAATACTAATATATGATTACCAAGCCCTAATTCTCCTGGTCTGTGTCTTATAAATTGTCTGCTGGTGTGGCATAGTCCATTTACAATGCTTTCACAGCAAGTTTAGCTCTGAGTAGATGAAGAGAGTTCACACGTTAAAAAAATGGTTTTTAGAAGTGTTTTCCTGAAGCAGAGTTTGTTTCTTTTAGATTTTTGCAATGTAAAAGCAAGTTAAGTCAGGAAGATATTATTAGACCTGGTGCATGCTTGAAAGAATACTGATCTGAGACCAGAATAGATGGTTCTGCACCATGGGAAATTTTGCTTCCATAGACAACATGAGTTACCAGGTGTGTTGCTGCCCTGGACCTCTGTACTTACAGGCACATCTGCATACTAAGGAGAGTAAATGTCACTTGGATTGATTTCAGTTTGTGCAGGTGGGGGCCATTTATCCATGCGCTCATGGAAAATGCAATGTATGAATACTGGGTTGAGGTTTTGTTCCTAAAAAAAATACCCTGCTGAAGTCAAAATCTTTCCCTATGAATGTGATGTTGTGAACCAATAAATGAACAATAAAATAGTATAGCACCGTTGTTCCCAAATATGTTTAGGGATGCTAGCAGACCCTATAGTGCCTGTAGGAACTGCCAGATGCAAAGTCCACATTGTTCATATCTTGTGTATGTGCAGAGGTAGCCATGAATCATGCCCTGAAGAGAAAATGTGAAAAAGCTACAGCAAAGGTAAATGCTTTTATCCACTTACTTGTTCACAAGTTCTCTAAATTGATTATGTCTTTGTAAGTACAGATATGTTTTCTTCATGCCATTTTGGTGCCCTATATTTCAGTTCACTTTTCAATGTTGTTGACTCTGTTCTGCTGTTTCTTATTCTGAAAGCCACTACTTCCTTTCCTTCCCTTCTTATGGAATTTGTTTAGGTACCATGTTCTCATCTCTCCAGCTTTTACAAATCCGATTGCCAGTGGAGTGCCAGTGCTGTGCCTCCTAGACTGTCTTGTAATGTGAGAGGTTTCTCCTCTGCAGCTTTTAAACTAGATTCCATATCTTTTCATTTCATCTCTTCCCTGGAATAATTTGCTTCTAACTTTCCAGTATGTTTTTCTGTAGCAACTCAGCCTTTGAGTATCTTTTGCTGGGCTTTTTTCTACTTTTGTCTTTCAAGTCTCAAACCTTTTAAAATACTTTTTGACTGAACAGTAGTGCTTTAAATCCTGTGATTATGTTCCAATAGAGGGATATGGAGGATGTGAAAAGACTCAGATTTTAGAAGGACTGAGGTAGTCACCTGATAAGGAGGATGTGAATGTAGTTTTGGGGAAGTGACTAGGTCTTATTTGTAGGAATCACTCATTAATACAGGTTAAACTGAGTGCTCTGGGGATGCTTCTTTGTTCCCTCCTCATGTATAATGTGACCTGTGATTGAGGCAGGTATGTTGGAATCCCCTGATGCTCTTCTTATTGTCACTTCTTCCACCACCCAGAGCAAATGCTGTTCCCTAAAAAACCCAGATCGATGCAGACTTAAACATTTTGTTTCTTCTTGGTAACTCTGTTAGGTGGATGATATCACACTTTTTAACTGTATTTCTAAACTCTATATTCCAGGTAGAGCTCAAGTTTGAAGCCTACTATGTGGTTTTTTTTAAATATTCAGATTTTAATGAACAAAAAAAAAAAAAAAAAAAAAAAAAAGGGTGCAATTCACCCAACTTCCTTCTTTCTTTCCTTTGGTTTTCCCTACTTTTTTACTTGACCGTCTTGGTCTCAGCACTCACCTAGTTTCCTGGTAAATATCAGTTAGGTCTTGCAGAGGTAGTTTTCTGTAGCTGTTCATCTTCAGTCATCACTGTCCTCTACCTTGGGTCCCTGATGTTGTCCTTCCATCATTTAAAGTCTCCTGTCTTAGCTGCGCAGTGCTATTTTAAGTGCCAGAATGATTCCTCACACAGCAGGAGGGGCATGTTTGCCAACAAATGGAGCACAGCCACCTGCAAGTGAAAAGGGGTGTTTTCACACACAGGGTGGACACATCACAGGGCATCAGCTTTTACATGCACGAACATACACACTTGCAGGTGCATGCTTGCTCACTGGCATGTACCCCTTGCTTCCCGCACACACCCATGCTTGCGTGTTGTACCACTGCCCTCATGTCAATGTTTCCAGGTCAGATGTGGCAGGGCACTGTGAAGGACCAGTCACTTAATGAACCCCTCTGGGACCTACCTCAATTACTAACAATTTCTCTCCAACTCATCAGGCAGAGAATCGCAGCCTTTGCTGTTTCACTCCATCACTTTCTTTCACTGCTTTTTCCACCTGAGCTGCCTGCTTGCTCCACACAAACAAACCAATTACCGATGAAGAAACAAAT
The DNA here is from genome assembly GCA_024733675.1 of Psilopsiagon aymara. Lineage (NCBI taxonomy): Eukaryota > Metazoa > Chordata > Aves > Psittaciformes > Psittacidae > Psilopsiagon > Psilopsiagon aymara. The sequence continues at coordinate 4,722 of JANRGW010045954.1, read as the reverse complement.
CGGGTCCACTTTCCTGGAAAGCTCCTTCAGCCTCACACTTACCCCAAGTTTTACAGAAACACACCAACCAGCATTTTTCTCTGCCTTTTCTCTCTCTATCCCTATCTTGTGCATGCTGAATTACATATTCACAATTAAGTATCCACCTTCATATCCAGAGCTGGTATTGACTTGCACACAAAAAAATCACTATCCCCATGCACGTGCTTCTGTGCACGTGCCGTTATCAAAGCACTTGAAAGAGAGCTTGGGTCATTCATTAGTTTGAGAATTTGTTTCAGTTGGAGGTCACTTACCTGCAGGTGTCTCAGACTGAAATAGCCTCCAGAATAATCTCCTCATCTCCAGTTTATATAAGCAAAGGCCTTCATGTACCAGAGATCATAAAATGAAATGAATACCACTGAACACAGCTGGTTTATATGGGGTGCGTGCAAGCAAGTGTGTTTTCTGAGGATACATATGTCTTTGTCTCCTTAAGTATATCTTCATGAGAATTATTTAGTGTTACAAGGAGTGTGAGATGAGAGCTGTGATCACCTGGAGTCTTTTGACAGTTCTGGAACCATGTCCTAATGTTTGGATCTATACTTTGCATGTGACGATTTGACCTCCTATATATATTTGATATAAAGAAGTGAAATTGATCAAATCTTCCCAAAGTGCATCTGTAGTTGAGCTTCCCTTTAGATAGCACTGGTCTCTTCAGTGCTTTACAGCTTGTTCACACATCTAAACAAACCCATCACCCTTTGGCCACCTTTATGAAAATATGTTTTGGAGTCTATGAAATCAGCTTGGAAAGCATTAGATGGCAGAAAATGGGAGGTTACTTGTAGCAAATAAATAACCTTTTTAAAAAGCTATAAGAAAGGGCTTTAAAATTTCCAGTATTTTGTCAAGTTATCGAATGTTAGAGAGAAATATTCTTGCAACCCTGGCCTTGGGGCACGTGGCTGAAGTGCCCCTCTTGTGCTGGTGTCTTACATCCTCTCTCCATCCCAAAGCCTTTCACCCCCTTTAGAAGGAGATTGTCCCTCGCTTAAGCAAACCTGTGTTTTCTGAACCTGTGTCCATTCCTTTGATAAAAGATTCTTTAAAGCTACCATGCTGGTTCATGCCTCACTTCCACTGCTGACCACAGGGCTCCTCTGCTAGGACCTTGTTGATTTACCCAGCAGCATCCAGTGCTGCCAGGTGAAGGTTAAGCTTATGCTGCTGGAAGCAACTCTTGGTGGGTGCATTGTTACCTCCAACCAGACCAACAGCTAAGAGAACCTTCATTTCTCACCCTACACTGCTCAGATTTAAAAGGGCTCCAAGGAGATAAGCCTCTGCAGAATCTTCCCCAATTCCATTTGAAAGTAATAAAATAATTGCATGAATGCTGGACGACTAAACATGGAGGCAAGCATTCTGCAGTGTTCGCTTCAAATCACTATTAGAAGGGATTTCAGAAACTGAAGAGGAGGAAGATATTTAGTAAACACATGGCTTTATTCCAAGGGTATAAATTAAGAAGGAATGATGGAGTAAGGCATGCTGATTAAGAGTAAAGGTATACATAGATGAAATAGCAGAATTAATAAAGGTAAAAATGTAACTATCAGTAGGCGTAGTTAACAAGAGTCCCTGTGGGTAAGAATTCTTGCCACACTAGCTGCAGTTGGGCTCTATACCTGTGAGGTAAAGGAGATGACTGTATGTGCAAAAGCTGTAAAACAGACTTTTGCACAGGCTACATTTTTTAGATCCTCTTAATGGCTTTCATTTGACACAGCATCTTAGAGAGAACACCAGAAAAGAGAGACCATTTGTCATTAGTTTTATTTTCTTGCAGTACAGGGGACATAGTACAGGTGGTAACTGTTGCAACCTTGTAAAAAATGTAAAAAAGCCAGGAAAAACTGACACTTATAAAGTCTAATGTCACTTAGTAAAGTCTAGCTTTGAAAAGAGAGCTACATGAAAATAAGAGGGGTTTTATTTTATCTTTTGCTTTAGAAAAGAAAGCATCCAAAAGGTTAAAATGTTTTAAGTGGAATGGTGGCAATTCAAATACACAATATCAGACTTAAAGGAATTCTTAAAAAATAAAGCAAAAGTGAGAGGCGTATTTAAAGAAAATAGTAAAAAAGAAAAAAACAAAGCTTTTGCAGTTAAATGTAAAATCATGACAGCACAGGTGTTGTCATGTTCCCCCACCAAAACAGCATGTTTGAGGAACAAATTGCTGGCAACATCAAAGGTAACACTTGCTCAAATGCATCAGCATTACAAAGGTTGCCAAGAAGTCAGAAGGGGTGTGAGATGACTGAAAACTGAATTATGAAATGAGCAGTTATCAAAAATAAAGTAGATAGCAGATAAGCTAACTAGGATTTCTGCCCTGATGTGTGATGTGGAAGAGCTTTGAGAGATTCCACATTAAAAGCTGTTATTTTTAGCAGGAATAGGAATGAAAAATTGTCTCAAATTAAATGTCAGGAGAAGGTTTTAAAACAAATCAATAAAAACAACTACAATAAATTGCCAGGACAGATGCCAGGAGTTAGTGAACTAAAATTCAAAATAGCCAAATTACTGTACTGTGTAACCTGTAGTTTAAATTGGCCTGACACTGGAGGAATTGATTGTGATTACAGTTCTTTAAAAATGCTCTAGGTGATGTAAGGAATTTCAGAGCAGTAAACTTTATTTCTGTTGTGGAAAAATAGGGGTATCACAAATGGAATATTCAGGCACACAAATAAGTTTGACATGGTGGAGAAGAGCCAGAACAGCTTTTGTAAATGTAAGTATATCATCACAAACCTATTGCACTACTTGAAAGAAATTGATAAGCTTGTGGGTGTGAAGTGACTGAGCCATAGAATGTATTCCATTTCCCTCCCCTCTCAAAAAAAAAAAAAAAAATGCTTGGGGGAAAAAAGACAAAAATATGAGAGTCATGTTTAAAGAAAAGCAAAAAAAAGCGTAAGCTTGTCAAGGAACAGAGACAAACCAATAAAGGAATATTTTCACACTGTTGTATGTAGCCATCAGATGGTCACGTCTGTTGTCTCTTCAGGTTCTTGTTGTCCATTTCAACAATGATACGGTGTGAATTAAAACATACATTGAAGGTTATCACAAGCTCAGGAACTGGGGAGCTCTTTCAGTCTTTTGGATTTGAGATGTTTTGTATCGATAAATTCACAACTTCATAAAGTATTCACTGCAGATTAGGAATTCATAACCTTCAGGTTGCTGGGAGCTAGAAGCTTATTAGCAAAAAAAAAAAAAAAGGAATACCTGACATTTCTTTTGTTCTTACAATTACTTTCCCAAGCATCTACTACTGTGTTGCCTTCAGAGAGGTTTCTTGGGCTAGATGGGCCTTAGGTGTATCCTAATACTATTCTTTGCACGTATGTTGTGACACTTGAAGGAGCTCTGTACCAAGGCAGGAGGACTTCTGTTGTTTTTCTTCCTCTTTGCAGTCTGTTGCTGTGCAGGGTATGGCAGGTACCAACCCCATCTCCAATACCCATGCGCTTCAGAAACCTGCTTCAGAAAGGGCTGCCTAGATAAGAGTCATTCTATCAGTAGTGAAATTCCTATTTTAATGTAATTTTACAGACCCTGATTCACTGTCCCTTAACTGCAGCTTGTTATTTCTGGCATTAGAGGGTAAAAAAAAAATAGCTTCTGGGCATGTGACACTATTCACAGGCCTTTAATGTCAGAAATAATGATCATGTTAAATTGGAGCTCATTACGACGAAATGAGACCTCATTGAGCCCTCTTTTTGGGGGGTTGTTTAATGATTTTCCTTTTTCACTTCTTTTTTCCTTCTAAGTAGCTCTGAATTGGTACACTGGGGGAGAAGCTGGGAGGTTTGGTGGTAAATTTAAATTGCAAGAAACCTACACCTTTAAAATATATTAAAAAAAAAAAGGCTTGATTTTCCTACTGTTCTCCCCAAGTACTCTGTTCTTTTGTTACATTTTTAGTTATAGAAATTTTCTTGCACCTCTTAAGGCTGATAATAATGGTTATACCTGAGGCAGCTACAAAACATATTTGGGACTTTATTTCAAGCACTACTTTTCTCATAATGAACATGAGGATCCCATTTTCAAATCTTTTTTCTAATCACATTCAAAAGTACTGAAGCTACCTCCTGTGATACAGCTGCCGTGAAGTCTCTTTGCAGTACGTGTGAAGCTGATGTGTGAAACCTGGCGAGTGCCCACATATCCCATCCATTCTCAAGGTCCACCATGCCACAATAGCTTCCAGATCTCAGGCCTGTCTGGATCTGTGGTATAACCCCATGCCCAGCTGTTCATCAGAACACGTCCAATGCCACTCTGCACAGAGCTGCCTGGGATCAAACCATCAACAACATACTACTGCTGTCCAGTTATCAAGAGGGTAAATATCTTCAGGGCAAAAACAATTTTGTTGCTCTTCTTCTTCTCCTAAACATATCTTAATTTTATGTCATTCAGTCCATTTTGCTTCCCTCCTCAAATCATAGAATTACAGAATAGTTAGGGTTGGAAAGGACCGTAAGATCATCCAGCTCCAACCCCCCTGCCATGGGCAGGGACACCTCACACTAAACCATATCACCCAAGGCTCTGTCCAGCCTGGCCATGAACACTGCCAGGGATGGAGCATTCACAACTTCCCTGGGCAACCCATTCCAGTGCCTCACCACCCTCACAGTAAAG
>JANRGW010045953.1:25594-46060 GCA_024733675.1 Psilopsiagon aymara | reverse complement strand
CAAACATCACTAAGCCATAACTAAAAACATTGGTGTTATCAGCGCTGTTCTCAGGCCACAAGTCAAAAACACAGTGCACCAGCAACTACTAAGAAGGAGAAAAATGGCTGCTACTGCTGAACCCATGACAGTGATGTCAGCAGGAAAGTTCAGATTCCAGGGCAAGCTTTATCTTCACCTAGCAGCTCCAGAGCAAGAAAAACTGGAGCCAGTCACTTTAGCAGTGAAGCTGCATTTAATGGATGGCAAAGATGCCCTTTCTGCCCTTATCATGGTCCATGAGGCTCACTGAAGAAAAAACCAGGCTCACGCAGCTCCTGCTACTCCTTTCATTGCTCTGAGAACATGCAGGGAATTTCTGTCTCCAGACTTTTCCAACTGACACTAAAATTCAGGACTGAGCTAAACAAACCCACACTGAAATGTGCTTCCTGGGCACAAAGGCTGAATTACATCCATAGACAATCTGAACAGAGACTGTGGAGCAGTAATCCTGGATTTGGGCTTTTAGGTGAATTCAGATAGCAACAGTCTCAAAATGAAACAGGAGCTGACTAAAAAGAATAATTTATTGGTTTAGTACTTGAGAACTTGTGATATGAATCCAGAATCCAGTAGAGTAAGTCACGAGCTCATCAGTATAATAAATCGAGAACAATTCAGATACCAGAATTTACACGGAAAATCTATTAGCCAAGTCTATGTAATAGATATGTCAGTGCCACAACAGTGACAGTTATAAAGAGTCAGCACTTGACTTAAATAGTAAAGATATTGCCCAAGCTGAGCACAGCCCACATGATTTCTACAGCAGCAGCTGACCTCACATTACCATGCAGAAGTACCACAAAGACCCTGATACTCATTCACTTCTGCCTTGTCTCAAACACTGCTGCAAGCCCTGCTCAGCAACAATTAAACATCAGTGTGTTATCAACATTATTGTAATCCTAAATGAAAATCACAGCACTGCAGGTAATAGGAGGAAAACTAACTCCATCAGCCCAATCCAGGACATGGAGTCTCGAAATATTCTCCCAAAGCAAACCAAGATGCATTCTCCTCAGAGTCAGTAAATACAGAATAAGGATTTAGTACCTCTTATGTAAGCCTGAGCCCATGTTTCCTTTAATTTAGTAAAACAAAGGGCAAATGTAATGCAAGTAGAATTTTCTTATCTCAAACTTCTTCACTGAGGTCAGCATTATCCTTTGCTTTCTACTCAAAACTTAATAACTACAATTCAACACATTCTTCAGACAGGCACCTAAACTGGATTGGAATGAAACAGAACACTCAAAAGCTATCAAGCATACAAGCAGCATGTTTAAAAAGCATTACGTTTGCAGTAGCCTTGGGGTCATGGCTGTATTCTGCTGCCCTCTCCCGTCACTTTTCAATCATTACAACAGTATAAGTTAATGACTAAATGCAAGAAATTATGAAAATTTACATCCAAATGACTAGCTCACTGCTTTATGGGGCTGTGCATCTAGTTTCAAAAGTCCCTTTGAGACCTTCCCTTCCTCCCTGCTGTTTTGCTTTGCATGGTAAATTAATTTATGCTATGGCTCTGCCTATGGCTCTGTGTTGCTGTATTTTGAAGAAAGAGGATCTAGATTAGAAAGTCTATGTGATGCTTCAGGATAAAAACTTCTAGATAAAATCTTCAATACTTAGAAACAAGAGGAAGTTCTCCTAATGACTTCACGGAGTTCAAGGTTTTACTTTCTGACACTAAAGCGTGATGCCTACCAGCAACTGAACCCTATTTGAAATAACTTCTTGGCAAGTTGATTATAGTTTGCTTAACCTTGCCCAGGGCGAGTTAGACAGTCGGGCAGTTAAGTGTCTCTTATTTGCATATGCAAATAAAATTAGATTGGTCAAGCTTGTTAAATCTGGTGCACTGCTCCTGAAATGTAGTAGGTAATAACTCAGTGTTACTACTGGAATTCAGGTAGTAATTTGACTTATGCAACTATTTCCCAGGCAAAACTTGGATAAGAAAATTCCTTCTCTCATCTTAAAAATTGTTAATGATGCATTTTATTAAAGATGTTAATACAGAAAATGGCTAAATTACTGCATGGAAGTCTACACATTTGAGAATGCAAGTTTGCACAGAGTGGGCTGTTTATCTTCAGTGTAATTCTGTGGAAAATATGCACACTATAGAGCCATATAGTTAAACTATCAGAAATGCACATCCTGAAATAAGACCACATTATAAAGGCTATGTAAATGAAAGAGCGCATGAATAATGAAGGCTAACAGAAACAATGGAAGAGCAGAATTTATTTAGCTTTTACTTTATTTTAATCTTACAAAGGGACTGAGGAACAATGAAAACAATGAAGACTGAAAACATGTAAGAAATGAAAAGGGGGTAAGGAGGATTACAGTCACTCTTTTTTTTTTTTTTTTTAGACACTGTTATATTGAACTGTGAGTAAGCTTCCTGCCTGCATTTTACATCAGTTTCTGAATTTTATTAGTGCTCTTCCACTGTGGAATATAAATGACTTCAGGATTTCCTTGTATTTTCCTTTACAATAACTGTGTCTGTTGCATGTTAAGAAATTCCACCACAGCTTATGGAATAGGTGAGTTTACTTCTGAAATTGATAATTCTTTCTCACTGCATGTGCAGAGGTCTGTAGCATTTACATGATCTAGCTCTTTAGAAGTGAATCTCTCAGGATAATATCTGGAACCAAAGGACAAATTTTGGTTCCATTTAGATTGCGGAAAAAAATTAATTAAATTCCTTGAAATCAGCATATCTGCTCTGGTCTTTTCCACCTACAAAGGTCTCTGTACAGAAAAACGGGACCATTTCTTTTGCTCCTGTTTGAACCCACTGTAGAAAGCAGGTAAGTAATGGATTTTTGGAATCAATGCCATTAGATGATTCAATGAAATGAAGCAGTGTCAGGACCCATCCTCTGGCCCTAGCCTGAATGCACTGTCTCTTTTTTTATCACTTTTTGCATTCATAATTTGTATTTGGTCCAGTTTCTTGAGTGTTGGTATCTGATTTTTTTTAAGAAAAATCTGTCTTTCTTTCTTCCATGGGCTGAAATCAGGATTGGGTCTGTTGAAGTCAAGAAAACTACCTTAGTATGACTGCAGTGGGAGATGAGAATTAAGTTTGCAAAATTTCCAGTTTCTGGGGTGAGTCTGAAGAGAGCAATGAACGGAACATTGTAACAACACAGTTTTATCATGGGAGTTTTCTCTTAATTGAAATGGATTTTGCTTACATAAGAAAGTCTTACCAGTTACACTAACATAGTTACACTGGCGCTACTAACAATATCTAAGCCGTTATGTTACTGATACTCATTACTGAAAGAATTAGTGGCGCAAGAATCTTGGGTACGAATCTTTAAAATACCACTAGATGGCGATGTTTTCTCACGATGGCCTCATTTTCTGGCTCTAACTGACGTATTGCAATTTCTATTGCAAGTATTTTCATTTTTTTATGACTGCATACTAATAAAGGAAAATTACTTCAAGGAACATTTACGTATTAACAAGTCTCTTGCTTGTCATATCTTCATAAGAATTAATGAATGTAAGAACATAAGAATTAATGAAATCTAGTGCATAGTTGTTTAGACTGAAAAGAATGGATGTTGCATGAGCAGGTAGAAAAGATTGGAAAAACCTAGGGGGCCTCTGTACTTTTGTTTAACAAAATGGATTGTAACTTATTTCACTTATTTCACACAGTGAAAATCAACATTTAGCAATATTTCTTATCCGCAGAAGAGTTTTCATATTCAGAATATTTAAATGCATTCTTCCCCAAGGAAACAATCCTAAACAGTATATGGTGTGTGTTAATGCTGAAGTGACAGCAACTATTGTCTTTCTACACACATTAGTATGCAACATAATGACAAGGGCAGAGGCTGATTTAGAAACAGTTGAATATGAAAATAAATAAGGAGATCCAGAAAGACATGCCATTGAGATGAAGCTGGAAAAATCTACTCACTGAAGACTTGTAAAAACTCCTTAAAATAGATTTCTTAGACTGTATTTTGAATCAAAACAATTTTACTTAAACCCACAAATATTTTTGCAGGGCACAAGCTTCCTACATATATTGTCAATTTTAATAAATGTTGTACGATAAAAGTCCTGGGTTTCTGAATAAATTTATTTTTCAGTAATTTAGTTACTGAAATTCAAAACATAAGTTATGATTCTTAAAATTATATGGCCATCATAGAATCACAGAATGGTTTGGCTTGGAAGGGATTGTAAAGGTCATCCAGTTTCAACCCCCTGCCATCAGCAGTGACAGTTTCTACTACATGAGGTTGCTCAAAGCCCTGTCCAACCTGGCCTTGAATACTGTCAGGGATGGGGCAGCCACAGCTTCTCTGAGCAACCTGTGCCAGTGCCTCACCACCCTTACAGTGAAGAATTTCTTCCTAATAACTAATCTAAACCTTCCCCCTTCCATCTTTAAGCCATTCCCCTTGTCCTGTCCCTAAATGTCATAGCACTATGTGGTTGTATTCAAGTTCTGAATACGTTTGCTTGAACACACATATCTGCTCACATGTATAGAATCATAGAATCATAGAATAGTTAGGGTTGGAAAGCACCTTAAGATCATCTAGTTCCAGCCTCCCTGCCATGGGCAGGGACACTTCACAATAAAGCGTATCACCCAAGGCTATGTCCAACCTGGCCTTAAACACCGCCAGGGATGGAGCATTCACAACTTTTCTGGGCAACCCATTCCAGTGCCTCACCACCCTTACTGTCTTTTTTAATTTCTGTATCTGTGGGGAGTAATTTCAATTATGATAGCTTTCTGTAAAACCATTACAATTAGAGTTGTTGTCCTATGACACCTTGCAGCTGGGTGCTGAATGTGCATGGGTGCAAAGTGCTTTGATCTCTTTTCTTGTATCCTACTACAACTGCTGCTGCTGACGCTACCTGCACATCACTTAGGCAATAAACAGCAATGACAGTCTCATGTAGCCTAAAGGGACTAGGGGCAAGGCCCATTTTTTGATATTTCTAGGTCTTCTGAATCCTTCATTATTTCCTGGCTCCAACAAAATTATTCTGGTTAGCTCTACAACTGCTCTAGCCACCATTCCCACTCAAATTGTCCACAAATGCATCACAAAGGGAATGTGGACAGACCAGGAACACAAAGAACATTTTTTAAAATCACAGTGTAACTGATACAATAACTGGACTTTCTTATGGGTTTAGGTTGGTTTTTTTCTTTGTCTTCGCCAGTGACCTAAAATTGCAGGTTTGGACTTTTTGGAATAAGAACTCTCATACAAGGTTAATAAAATCTTTACCCTCCAAAAGCTGTTTTGGCTGTTCGTATTGCAGACCTTATCAAACTCTAAGAAGTTTCTAAAGTTGAAAAGTTTCTAGTTAATATACGGAATGGAAAATAGGTAATTCATGTTGTATATATGTATTTGTGCCTTTGTGTTAATCGGCAGCAAAACAGAGAACATGCTATTACGTCTACTCTGTGAAATTTTTTACTGTTTATTCCAAGCCAGCTAACATAAATGTACATCCCAGACAGGGGCTTTTTATGCCAATAATGAGAAATAAGGGTGTGTATCTAACCTCAGTTGCAATGTGGATGACTCAGAAGCAAATTGGAAATATAGACACTGAATACGCTTGAATATATACAGAAAAGCTTTATTCAGTAGCAGAGGTAAAGGTGGCATTTTCCAAAGTTGTTAGGTGATTCACTGGCATTCAGCGCCCCAGAAACTCTCATTACTGAATGGATTTAGATAACTTTACTTTCTTTAATTCTCTCATAGTGATTTTCTTTCTTATATATTCCACTAAAAGCTCAGAAATAGAAAACTAAAACAAAACAGGAACATTTGCTTGTTTATAAATTCTACAAATTCAGTTAAATACTAAGATGCTAACACACTTACTTGTAATGTGTTGTCTTAAATCAAAGATTCCTGCTGAGTTAAAAGGCACACAGTTTATAAATCAGACCCTAAACACGGCTAAGCAAATCTGGGCAATATATAAAAACTTTGGAGTTAACACATTTGAAACAGAAGCTTTAAAAGTAAACCTTTATAAATCAACTCCCTAAATCAAAGAGAAAACAACTGTCTTTCTTGTCTCATAGATGAGGGAAAGTTACTCCCCAAGCAACTTACACAGATAAAGGCTCTGTTTTTAATATAGGTTGATGTATTTATGTATGGAGAAACTACAGATCAGAGTTAAGCAAGAAACATGAAAACTCGAAGTACCAATCCAGAAACATTTTGACACCAAATAGTTTAACAGTTGGATAATTCAGAAGAATGTTTGGACAAATAAAAGGTATAAAATGACCACACAGCAAATGACAGTCAGCAAGGGGCTTTCATCTGCTATAAATTATGAACAATTTAATTAGAGAAAAGTCATTAGGCCTAAAGTGAGAATTTCCTAACAGTCTATACTATGTAGCTTTTAAACACTTCTTAAACTTTCAGCATCAAGGACTACACATCATTCCTTGTTGAGAAGCTTTCTTGGAAGTATTTATTTAAGTATACATTTATAATGTGACTTTGCACAGTCTGGTATGGCTTTTTTTTTCATTACATTTCAGGCAGAGTTTCAGGGACTGTGCTGGCAAATGAGGTGTTAGTGTTCAGAGGGAACATAAAAGTGAATATTTTGCACATAGCCATAACTTTATTTTGCAGATTATATTCTTCTCCAATTTTCATAATCTTTTTGAAAATTTCAGTTCCTCAAGGCCAGAAATTTCTTCTTAAAGTAGCCAGAATTCCACACATTATTAGAGTAAATATCTAATTAGGATACTTTCACATTGAATGAGGAGGGACTATGATAAAATGATATAGCTACTAACCAGCAACAGTGATAAACATATTATTTTAAAACATCAAACAACAACAAAAAAGTATCTCATTATTTCTTTGCAATTTACAGTGAGGAGCTGGACAAAACCACTTCTTTTTAATCTGCATTTCACTTCCACAGTTGACTGTCATTCTGGGAACTGCACTATTTGTAACCAGTGTGTATATATATATATATATATATATATATATACATATACATATATATGTGTGAGTATGTGTGTAGATATCTATTTTTATATATAGCTGGCTACACCAGGCTATACACTAACAGACCAATCTGTTGAAACAAGACAAACTTTTCAATTCTATTTATGTTATACATCAAACTTTATCTTCAGTGTGAATTACAGCCTTTCTGCAATTCTGCAATTTCCAGATGTAACTTCTATTTTTCAAAATTAGTGATGAACCAGGTCTAACTTCCATTTAAGACTGCAGTTTCATCAAGGACCTGCTAAGGCTGTTGTGCTTGTCAGAGACCGGGGACATAATGGAGACCAGAAGGAGCCATATGAGACCATAGAACAGAGTATACTCATTTGAGCGCATCTGGCTGCTGCATAAACTTTCAGACAGATTAATTGAATCTGGAATCAGACCCTTCCTCTTTGATAACGTTATTGCTATAACTGGTGCTACATGTACAATATAAATCACATCCCCACTGTAACTTTTTTTCTCTTTTCTTTTAAATCACATTCTAACAGAGAATTCTGTATCCTAGTAAGGGAGAAGAGCAAGTGTCCAAAAAATCCTTTAGATGCTTTGCTATTACCCTGTTTTACATGGATATTCCTAAGTAAAGGTAAACATCCATATATTATAAACTTTTTTCCCTGTGCGTGGAAGCATGCATATGGGCATATATACAAAAGTTTATGTGAGTCAGAATTTAAGCTGTGTATCTGAACCTTATGTAGAATGATTTGGTATGTGGATTGCATTTAAAGGCATGTCAGACAAAAGTGAATTTTTGTGTTAAATCATCAAGCAGTTTGAGATATTTATTTAATTACCCCTAAACTGAAGCAAGTGAAATACAGATTTTTGAGATAAATGTAAACTGAGAAACATGAAAATACACTTCAAAAATGCAAAAACAGAAATAGAGAAATAAGACTCTCCTTTTTTTTTTTTTTTTTTCTGAGGGATTGTTATTTTCATTCTCTGCCAGATAACATATGTCTTATGTCTCAATGATCACCATGAATTCCTGAATTGGAAGAGAATTTCCTCGTGGCATATCCAGCTCACTGCTCCTCTTTGGACATAAAGTCACAAAATTTTGGCTGGTTACCTCAAATTGTTGATGCATTCAGCATGTCAGGAGATGTTGAGCTAACCAACTGACACCAAGATTGTGTCAAATCTCTTATAGATGAAGGAAAAGAGAGTTCTGAATAATGACTTAAAAGTATTCCAAAGAAAATGCTTTGGCACACAGGAACGATGGAAAACTAGTGAAATCAGATGAATCTTATTATGATCTCATCAGGATATTAAGAATTCTATATGATACCAAATACTAATGCCCATTTTAGTGAAATTGAATGTGCTTCTGTCTTGTTCTTTCACTTGCCTACACTGCCTAACTGCAACAGGGCCAGCTCACCCACTGGCATGCAAAAGATCAGAACAGCAAACTATTGAATGTATATTCATAGTATGGGTGGTTTTACTATTCCTACCATACTTTCCTTTTTCCTTATCTTTATTATGAATAGACTGTTTCATATTGTTCCTTTGCAGGCCATATTTTCTCATGCATAACACAGCATATTTCAGGTTTAATAGAAGATTTTAGACCCCTTCTTCGTACAAATAATACTGATCAGTTAATTGTCTATGATACAAGATTACTAGATTGTAAAGTATCTTTTGATCTCTACATCTGCTTGTGCGATTTCTCTGATGTAATATGATATATAGTTATCCTCAGGGCTATATCAGAAATGTTTCTCTATGCTTGTTCTGAATGAATATAAAACCAGATATATTTAATCTTTTGAGTAAAGAAGCGTCAGCAACCCATGAGAAATAGAAAGAAAACATCCTTTAAATCAGGATGTGAGCCTGTGACATTGAATGATTTATGGCAAAGGGAATTAATCTCTGGAAACTGAATCTAGTTAAATTTTCTGGTTTCCACTATCCCACTGGAACTGACCTGTTAACATTCCTGCTCCCCTCAAGAGCCTCCAGAGAGAGTCTGAATGACTCTTCTCTCAGCCAGGTCAATCCCTCCTATCCAGCTGTACCAGCTGGGCTGTTATCACAGAAAAAATGGTGGATGAGGGGTAAAAAGATGAAATCAAGCTGAAGCAGAATTACATAGAAACTTCAAACCATGTTGGTGAATGAAATGTGCATCTGTGTTTTGGAGAAGTATGCATGATATGTCTGCAACATCTTTCTTATCAAAAAGCCCTTCTGAGTTTTCTTATCATTAACAGGATCCAATATTTTCTCTGCAGATGTGGTCCAAGCCTTGATTTTCCCTTTGAAAATATGAAAAGGATCATCGTTTAACAAGACTTTACATCTCCAGTCTGCTGTTTACGCCCCATGCTTCTGGTGAGGCTGAACAACAAAGGACATTTTTTGTGTGAAGTTGGTTTTGGACCTAAGTTAATACCAAAGTGGATTGGTCCACATAAAAATTAGTGTGTTAATATATTGTCATCTCATAATAAGATAACAACCTAAGATGAGGCTATATTAATGGGTTTATGAGGAAAAGAAAGTTTCTGCTGTAATGATTTATTCCTGTTCTGCTTAAGATGAATTAGAATTTGAAAGAAAGGATTCTTCTTACAGATTTAAAGATCACAATGTGGTTTGAGCCTAGAAAGTGGCCCTTTTCCCTCATCAGCTTTTACCAAAAAAACAGCTTCAAAGTCCTGAATTCAAGTCAAAGTCAAAGAAAAGACCTGAAAAGATTAAGAGGAGAAAACAAGAATGGCATAAATCCATCTATAACTGCAATGTACCAGAGAACTCATGTAAACATTGCTGACATGAAATTTCCACTTGTGTTATTTTATAGACTGAAATGGACTTAACAGGTATACCAGACAGCCATATTTCTGAGTGTTTATCTGAGATGAACTTTCAAACATTTTGGGGCCCACCCTTCAACACCTAATAGTCAATATCTGTTGGATGTTATTGCAACCAGATAAAAAAATATTGTACCATTGAAAACAAATGTAGCTGAAATTAGACTCAGGTATTTCTGCTTAATTAATTTATCTTCAGGAAGAACAATCTACTTCAATGAAAACCAGTGGATAAAATATCACCTATATATACAGGTCAAGCTCTTCTAATAATTTTTAGCAGCTGAAAGAGAATAGAGGGTATACAATTCCATCAATTTTAGAAGCTGATTAAAGATAAAGTATAATACAATTTAAAAGAACAAGTTGCAAAAAGATAACCGATGCACTGAAATTTTCCTTTTCCTTTCAGCATGAAGAGAAGCTGCCAAGAATAAGTGCAGGAGTTCATAAGATATTCAGGTTGCTAAAATGTACATAATTAATTAAAGAATGCTCATAACAGCCAAAGGTAAAGCAATCAGCCAAACTGACAACAGGAGACTGGCAGAGTGATGATGGCATATGCAATTGAAATATAATTTTACCTTGTAGTCAGTCTTCTTCAAAATATTCTATTCCAAGGTGAGTTTTATCTTTCAAAACGTGCTTCCACAGACAAGTGTGCTTTTTATGAATGCACTTATGTTACCAATTTTATCTGACATTGATATGGTACCAAAGGAGCACAATCTAGAGATATGACAGGTTAAGCAGGCATAAAAATGTGGACATTTTTATGATTCTGATTTTCATGATTGCTTATACATAAGTGTGCAGTGGGGTAAAATGGAAGATGGTCACAGCCCCTTCACTGTACATTGGCTTTTGTGGGAGTCAGAGTGCTGTGGTGCTGCTGTTGATTTTGTGCTGGGGCTCTAGGGCCCCCACATAAGAAGAATGTTGACTTCTTGGAGCAAGTCCAGAGGAGGCCGTGAAGATACTCTGAGGGCTGGAGAACCTCTTCTGTGAAGACAGGCTGAGAGAGCTGGGCTGGAGAGGAGAAAGCTCCAGGGAGACCTTAGAGCAGCTTCCAGCACCTAAAGGGGGTCTACAAGGAATCTTGAGAGGGACTTTTTCCAGGGAAATGTAGAGATGTGACAGGCTGAAAGAAGGTAGATTTAGATTAGATATTAGAAAAAAAATCTTCACTATGAGGGTGGTGAGGGACTGACAGAAGTTGCTCAGAGAAGTTGTGGATGACCCATCCCTAGCAGTGTTCAAGGCCAGGTTGTATGGGGCCTTGAGCAACCTGCTTTAGTGAAGACATCCCTGCCCATCTCACTGGATGAGCTTTAAAGTCCCTTCCAACCCAATCCATATAATAATTCTGTGATTCTATGACTTGAAAGTGGGTCTCCTGCTAAAATTTGGTGGATATGACTTTTATAATCCATATTCTTGTCTTTTACTAAGTGAGGGAAATGTAGATATTGGGCTACAGAAGAGCTATGAAAGAGTAGGAATTGAGTGGGAAGCCAGGGTGGCACAGCATAGGCAGTGACTTGCTCATCATCTCAGAAACAAAAGTGTGTGCCTTGAGAGTCTGAACATAGGCTTATAACTGTTGGTGTGCTTTGTTATCTTGGGGTCAAGAACAACAGGCTAAAGCTGTTTCAAGTTATTAATGATGCTAAAGGATGTTGACCTGATCTGAATGAGATACAGGATAAGAAAATGGGGAGGACAAAACACATCAGTGTTGCACATACTATGTAGTCTATATATGCTTTTTAATAGTGATGAAGAAATAGCAGAAGATTTGTATAAATATCACTAAAAAGTTTGGATTGTTGTCCTGATCGTATCTGAATCTTAAGATTGAGCTGGAAATCTCGCAAGAATGGTCTTTCTCACTGTATTTCAGAAAGTTCCAGACACATCGTAAATACTCATGGTATTTCAACAATTCTAGTTCCAACCCTGGCTTTAACCTAGTATAGAGGGGCTCAACATAAAAATTTAGGGGAGGGAGGGAAGAAAAGTTAACCTTTTAAATATTAAGAATCCTAACATATCTAAGTAAGAGAAGCAGAGACTGAATCTGTTCCAAGGATGAACCCTGTTAATGAAAGAGGAGTTATTTAGTGAAGTAATAAAAAAAAAAAAAAAGAAAGAAAGAAGGAAAAGACTAGGTTAGGAAAAGCAGGATTAAAGAGAAATATGAGTGAAAGGAAAAAACCTTCCTGATAATATTTTCTGTTTAGTTGAAGAGTTGTGTCCCAAAGGAAATAGTAAAGGTCTTATAGATTAGGACTTTAGGGGCATAAACCCAAATCCTTTGAAGTTAACAAGGATACCATGATATGTAAATACAAGACATGCTGGTTGCTGAGCATAATCAGTGTTGCCTAGTAATAGACTAGACAGATGGCTTCCTTTAGGACAGACATAATTATATTGCATATTTCTTCCACAACTTTCAGAAACAAAAGGTACAGTTTAATGGTTTCCACTCTAACTCCTTGCCTGGAGTCACTGACAGGTCTTCTGAGCTGGAGATTACAGTGCTTATTTCTACTGGAATGCAGTTACTTAGTTAACAGCTGCTAGTTAATAATTGCTTAACATCTGACCAAATATGATGGAAGAAACATTTTCCTAAACTTTTAATGCAGAATGACTTGAGCAACCTGCAGGACCCGAGATTCTGGGGCTCTCAGTTTAAGGCCCCTGAAATACTGTGGCTTTGACCCCTGCTCCAATCTGTGATTTGTGAGCCTCTAATCCCAGGGAGCTGAAGAGCCTAGCAGGGCTTACACTGCAGTTCAGAAGAGCTCAAACCGAGCTGGACCTGTGTTTGCCAACAAGAACATATGCAATGGTTAGCATTAAAATAGTGAAAATGGCTATAAATATTACTGCAAACACATGCTTTTCTTGCTCCTTAGAAAAGCTAATTTCTGATCGGTTAATGGTGTGAAAGACACTGCACAATTTCGGTAGTTTATTTCCTTCACCCTTTCAAAGTTCCTGTAGGTAAGTAATAGCTCAATAGCATGTGTGTGTTAGCCAAGGAGGTTCGGTTAAAGGCATAGCTGACTGGCAGCCAATTTACTGTTCTTGTTTCTTCATCACACAACTCAACTCTATCTCATCATAAGTCAAATGAATTGCTTATGGTGTGTTCTGCAGATCAATCAGCACTTGTGATCTTGCAGCTGGTTTGTATTTGACCTACAGGTACAGCATGTTTGCATGTAATTGCAAGCTAGCTGGCCAACAGTATATTTTTAGAGGGATCCTCAGGCAGATGTTTTACAGTCAGATAGTGGTCTTCATAAATTTGGCTGTCTACATTGCCTTCCAGGTCACTCTTATCTGCCATGTATAACTATCAGCGGCAGAGGCATATTGGAGATACTATGCCTACTATGAGCATGCTCATATAAGAAAAAAAAACAGTGCAAGGAGCTATGTTCAAAAAAAGCTCTGCGTCTTGTGTCATGACACTGCTGGAACTGTAGCACTCAAAAGATACTGTATGTGATGGCAGAAGCCATAGAAATAAGTGTTTTCCTTTAAAGCATTCATTCCATTCCCAGGTAAAGGTCTACTTGAACACTAAATAATATCTCTATTTTTCAAAAAAGCATCTTCTTGGTAAACCTGATAATAATCAGAATTTCTCAGTAAGAATACACAGCAAAGACAATGGAACACTTTAGATTAACAATGGCCTATATGCTCCAAATTTTGTGTTGTTTTAGAGTTTTACAAATATACTCTCTTTCATATTTCTAGAGGGATCTTCAAGTGACCTCAGAGAAGGAACCTAGCATAAAACATAAGCAGGCTTTTATATATATATATTTTTAGATGTATGAAGCAATACTTCTGCTGTAGATTTGATATCTAGTTCCTTCCTACAATCCACTGAGAAAAGAACTTTCAAAGTGAGATTGACCCCATCTGTATCAGATATTTCCTTCAGAAAAGATGAAAATACACAGAGATGACTACATCTTTTCATTCACATATATAATTTAGCTAGAAGATGAGCTGAGAGAAAGAACCTAATTTTTCAAGCAGCTAAGAGTACCCATCAAGTGCCTTCAGACAGTGCCTAACTCAGCAGGTGGAAAGGAAGGATCAGCCCGTTAAGCTTCATACAACTGTCAGATTTGTTTTGCCCTTAAGTCACTGCAGTTTTTTCACTGACTTTAAGTAATGGCATTGCTGCAGCACAGAAGTGGAGTCACAGACCAATAAATATAAATGAAACTCCTACTGGTAGTTCAAAACTGAAGATATATAGAGTTTTTTTCCACAGTATATATTCTTTTTCAAACAATTTCTTTCCATTCTTGATTTTGAAAATAACTTATAGAATAACAAGAATCATACCTTTGTGACTGCAGTGGTGTCTTTAGAAGACACTCAAGAAGAGAAAATCTCAAATTCTGTCACAATAAATCCTCATGCTTCTGTTGTTCCTGTCCTCCCCAGTAATTGATTTTCCCTGAAGATGAAAGTGGATAACTGCTGCAGCGCATGTTTCCAATTTGTCTCATGCTATAGTTTTGTGAGCATCAAGGTCAGCTGGACAGAAACATGCAGTTTCAGTGTATTTCCCAGAGTGCTTCATATCACTACCAGTGTCTGCAAACATGAATCCTCTGTTCAGAGTTAAACTAAACCCCAAATTGTTGTTCAGTCTCTGGCAGTAGGACATTTTACCTTGCTTTTTATTAAACCTTTCAGGCAGTTTTTTGTCTCTTTCCTACTTCTATTAGTTTATTTGGAAATGTGGCAGCAGTCTGAAAGACTTCCAAACATGATGTTTGGCCATGCAATCAGCCATTAAAGCAGTGCTTTGAATGTCTGTGGTAGCAAAATCATGAGCCTGCATTTCATGGCCTGGTTTAGATCATGCATTGGTTTGCTACGCAAAATTTCATATAAATCAGAAATATATTTTATTGATTTTAAGTGGTCAATTCAACACATGAATTTGGAAAGAAATCTTTCCAGATCCTCAGACTATAATGCTAACAGGCAGCCAAAATCTGAAATATTCTTATTTCATACACTTATGCGTTCTCTGCTATACTGTTTTGATTTTTATGAATTGCTTTTGGCAAGGTTCAGACATTTAAGTAAAGATAGTTATTAGAATATGCGTACTGTATTTTGGTCACCTTTGGAAGGCTCTTATCGTTTTGAAAGTTTATACAAATATTTTCCAGATAGACAGAACCAATAGAATTGTATTGCACAGAGGTGGGAAACCACTGAACATTCATATCCTTGAAGTCCCTGTATTAGAAATTTCAGACAGGTATGAAAATAGCCATGCCTCTCTGTAAAGTGGAGGATTTTCTTATTTTTGTGTGAAAAATAGAACAAATTGATAGAGCAAATATATAAAAAAAATATGCAGAAAATACTTAAACTGGTAGAGAAGCAAATATTGCATTATTCTTGTGGCTATTTCATTAACACTAGCAGTGGAAGAGACAGTCTTTTTGAAAGACAGATTTTATTTCAAAATATTTATTTTTTAGGAGACCATTTCATCTTCCTATGACTTCATTCTTCATTTGTAAAATGTAAAACTGTTTTACGAAATATGTACCTCTACATCCATAAAACAAGTTGCATATCTTTAAAATATAAAAATGTGAAATTAAAAATGCTTCCTATCTTATTAATGTGAACCACCTTTATTCATGTTGTAAATTCTTTTCCCTTATGTATAACAGATTGAACCCTCAGAAATTCCTAATCCTGTAGCATCAATAACGAGTATCATGATGTAAACACCAATGCACCTACAGAACTTTCTGAAATGGGACCAGTAATAAAGATTATCTGTGCTCCACGACAAATTGTTTTTGACTTTTACTATTGATAAATGTTGGGAACTTTGAAATTCAGATACTGTACACCTTATTTATATATTATGTTAGAGAACACTGTAATTCCCATAGAAAATGAAACTTGAAAAATACCAGCAGCCGGTAAAATCCAAAAATCAATTAATGTAAATTTTATGATTCTATACCTATAATTGCAGCAATTCAGTGGGCAGGCTTCCAATTTGGAAGGCAAGTCAGATTGCCTCTTCTGAGGATTCATTAGTGAAATAATACAGCTACACCTCTGTGTAAATAATGCCAGCCCACCAATTTGACACAATCAAGGTAAAATGCAATCATTTGCTACTAAATGGTACATAAAAGGTTATGAGGCCATTTTTGTTTGCCTAAAAGAGTCAGCACTTTGTATATAATGTCTACTTTTACTCCGGGATTGCGTGTATATTTTAGTTATCTAGGTAAAAAGATTGAATCTTTTAGAACTGAAGACAAGGCCTGAATTACTGTTGTTTGAAAAAAACTGTATTAAGTAGCTAATTAATGTAATTATTTCTCAGCATTGCCTAAGTAGTCTAAGTGTCATGAAGAAGTAAATATTGCAAAAGTCTGACTTCACAATCTGACTACTGTTACAGTAGTTTAAATGGAATTCCAGAAGGTCAAAGTTTCCTCCAGTACCTCTGTTTTTTTCATGTTCTAATTTCAACAATATACCTTAAGAGACTTTTTTTAAACCATCCTCATGGACCAATTCATCTGCAATTTGCTATACTTTGTAGGTTTAAAAGCCCCCACATGTCTAAGCTGCAAGAAAAAAATTCTGAACACATCAATAAAAAGGTAATATAATTCAAAACAGCTGCATATAACATGCCATTGTACAAACTGATACCATATTTTAACCCAGTTACGTGTTACTACATTAAGCTTCAATTCTGACTGTAAATGCTTTATTTCAAAAGCAAATAAAAAGTAAATTTAATTGTATGTGAGAATAAAGCTACTTCTAACTGTACTAAAATATCACAAATGTTATTGTTTCATCGTATCCCTATTACTTGCATTCTAACATGCTGTGCTAGTGTTGAAACTATGTTACCTGATGAAAATTATTATTATACATTTATATTTAATTGTGATTATTTATATTCTCTGATTATGTATCAGTTATAGAACTAGGAAAACTTTTTCTGAAAATCATTTAACTCAAATATTTGGTGTTCCAAAGACTGATGTTATCCATTCCAATTATAGCATCTTTCTTAAATTATTAGTCTTCACAATTATGTTTCTCTGCAATCCAAGCTATGATTTGTTCCAAAAGTTATGGGTTAATTACTTGACATAAGGAAAATACTATTTATTTTAACTTTGTGATTGTCTTTTCTGTGATTATTCAACCACAAAATTGTACACTACATCTTTAGAAAAGACCTCTTCATGTTCCATTCCAATCATCTGCAAAATTGCTATTGGCTTCAGTGGTTCTGAATTATAACAATTTAATCCCCAAATGAACTTTCTGTCTTGAACAAATGAACTGTGGCTTCTGGACTGAAACATGAACCTTTGACTGCACAAATACTCAAGAAGAGTGAATTAGAAAAAAGCTCTAACGGACTGAATTTATTTTTCTAATTGATCAAGTCACTTATAGAAGTAATTTGAATTGTTTCTATAACTAGTTATTGAATCCAAACAGGAGCTGTCTGTTCAACATGATTACAATTTTATGGCTATTCTAAGCTCTTATTACTGCATTTTCTGACATCCGCATCCCCTTATGATGTCAATGATAAAAAAATGATTGTCAAACCTGCAATTTCTTTATGAAGGTAGAATTTCTTTATGAAGGTAGAATTTCTTTTATTTTCTCATTTTGCCAGTTCTGGTGGAATTGATTAAGAGGTTGCAGATCTCTCCCTTGATAAGCCACAGAGCAAAGCTGGTGAGGTACTCTAAAGAAACTATACTAATTAGAGACCAAGTTTTCTGCTGCTAGCTCGATCTCCCTTTCAGATATTGCTTCTAAGCAGAATCTCTCACAGCCCCAGTGAGCATCACAACAGTCACGGTTCAACTGGTCTTCAGTTTTGTAAAGTTTGTATTCCGCAATCCCTGTGGCTCATGGAGTACTCTCACAGTGCTTAAGGTTTCCTCTTACATGTTGATCCTACATCAGACACAGGGAAAAGGTGAGATATTCTGCCAAACCTGGATTCTTGCCCCATTTGCATCACTATCTAAAAGAGATCTTTCCCTCTTTCTCCTGTCTCTGATCGGATTGGATATTTTCCTTCATGTGCTGAAACACAAGCATGTGGTCTCAGCATGTGCCAAGCTGTAAACTTCCTTATGACACAGGATGGACTTACAAATGATTTGTATATTATCTCACCTATCTATGAGAAAAGACTGAATTTTTCTCTGCTCTGCTCATCTCTACTGATATCAAGGAAATGTTTCTACCTCCATTGTTCGAGGAAACATGGCAGAACAAGTCTTCATTCTGCTGAATACTCGGTAATATGCCAAGAGAAAGACTATTTGTACTTAGAAGACCATTTGTAACAGATGATCTCTTGACTTATTCTATAACACTATAAAAATGAATATAAATAAATATTTAATTAAAAAGACCCCCCCCAAAAAAAAATAATTCTACCAAAAAGCCCAATCTGTGTAACTAGATAACTAAATAATAATTTTTCCTCTAAAAGTTGCATTTAATGTTTCAGATGGAAGGACTGTATGCACTATTATACATAAAGAACACCTAGAGGAAAAAAGTCCAGTAATTTTAAATCATAATATAGAAAACCTTCTACTTAGTCATCACAAACAGGCACAGAGACATCCTGTTATTCATGTTCTGAGATGGATCCTTTATGGATTTTGCTCACAAGAAATATTAAAGCAGTAAACTTTTTTTCCTCCACATTCCTATGGACCCATAAATAGGGTGGCAAGTAAAAGAAGTGTATGTCAGAAATGCTCCAGCTGTTCCCTGTACTCTGTGCTCATTCCTTTTCCAGCTTACTCCTCACCCAATTTTCTTTATTCAAAACACGCAATAAAAATGCCAGCAAAAGCGAAGAAAATTTCTCACAGAGGCTTATATGCCTCATATGTTTGTTGCTGCCACACCTCCATGCAGCAATTTTTCTACTTCTGTAAATGCAACCCTGCCCAGAACTGCTGCCTGTCTGTCTTCTGGATCTCACAAACATCGAAGTCTGATTTTAAGTGATCAGTCACTCTTGTCAATGTTATCTTTTAACTCAGATCTATCAGGCCTCCAGCGTGTTTCCCACACCCTTGATAAGTGCTTTTTTTACTGGCCAGCCTCTGGTTTTCTGCCTGCCTCCTCTCCCGCTACATATATCATCACTTATTGAAAATGAAAGATGTCCAGAAGAAGTGTGAGCTGGCAAGATTCATGCAGAGCAGAAGTTTAACCTGAATTTTTGCATCCTAAAGGTGGCTGTCTTCCTTTTCTATACTTTCAAAATGTGGGGCTTTCCTCAGTGAGGTATTTCATTCTGACTGAAAAGTACTACATTTTCAAATGACCCACCTCACTAACAGTTTTCTTTTTCACTCTTAGTAAGGGCTAGCACTAGCTAACCCAGGTCACATATTTGTACATGAAGTAATTTGTGTTATCTACCAACATGTTGGGAAGCAACAGCTGGGGGAAATACAGTAAATATGACAAATAGGCCAGACCTTTTGATGACAGATTTCTGCACTGCTCAGTTATAGCCTGGCAGTATGCACCAATCCATGCAGTTGGCGTAGTCTGCCAGACTCTGTTGTTCTAGATGTCAGCCTGGTCCATATGCTGACCCTTGCTGCTCCTTCAGGGATCTGCACTGAGGGAACACATATACATGTATTTACCCTGTGGATTCCTTTCATGAGCCAAGGTTATAAATAACCTCTCCGTTGCAAGAAGCCCAAAGGTCTGGCCTGGAATCAGAGCTGAGCAGCATCCAGGGATGTGACTCAAACTGTCAAGAGAAGCAGAGGCCCCTTCTCAGGCCTGTGTGCAACAGAAATGGTGGAGAGAGAGAGATTTTGCAATTAAAGCTATTTTTAGAGTACTTGGTTAGAAGCAAAGCTATGAGTTGTCAAATGACAACATGTTGTCCCAGCAACCATCAAAGCCGTTACAGTTGTCTAAGAAAACCACTTTTGCTTCCCTAGCTGCTCCAGACAGTGGGCAAGAGACAATATCCAGCAGCCAGCTTCTGAAGACCTGGCTTCACAGTGGTACTTTAGAAGACACTAGTAGCACTAAATGGAGTTTAAAATTGGGAACACAACAGGAACCTAGGACATGGCTGCCCCAGCCCTCAGCTGAAGCGTCCATGACAATTACTGTCTATTACAGAAGCCCACTGAACTCAGACATCCAGCACAGATGTAAAGCCCACTCAGTTTATTCTGACTCTAAGGCTTATACTGTCAGAAGTCTCTCATTTTCCAGCAAGGCAACCCAATCAGCACTTTGTCTCTCAATGAGTCAGCTTAGGATAAGACATCATGTCGTGGTTTAGGCCATAAATCAGCCACGCAGTTTGTTCACTCACTTCCTCCTTTTTCTTCCCTCTGCTCCTGGAG
>JANRGW010045953.1:2648-25494 GCA_024733675.1 Psilopsiagon aymara | reverse complement strand
CACAAGTCAAAAACACAGCGCTGCACCAACTACTAAGAAGGAGAAAAATGACTGCTACTGCTGAACCCATGACACATCATTAACATTGATCCAGAGTATTAAGATGAGCAGAGGACCTCTTCCTGAACTGTAGAGAGTGGAGAATGAGGAAAGCTAAGGAGGGGCAACCAAAGCCTACATGTCTGACAAAGTAATAGAGTAATAGTTCTTCAGGGGCACCTCTCGTTCTTCAGCCCCTCAGGTATCATATGCATTATGTTATATGATAATCCAAAAAACAGTTCCATCCATTTTAATAGATCAATGGTGAATATACAGGATATTTCTGTGTTACATGACAGTCCCCCCTCCTCTTTAGGCTTCTGTTATTAGTGTTATTAGTGCAGAGAGAGAAAATAAGAGAGAGAAATAAAAACTACAGGAGTATATTGCAGTTATTTCTATATAGTAATCAGGGGAAAAGTGGAAGACAGAGTACACGGCACATAGCATGACACTGTATTGGGTTATGGTACATGGCTGCAGTGCTCCTTGAGGAAGAGTTGCTAGCAGGACTCTTGTGTATGTGGTCATTCTAACCTGCCTTTTGATGGGGTGTCAAGAAGGTGCTTCAGGAGCCAGATGATTTTGAGTTTGCCTACTCAAGATCTTTCCTTTGCCATTTGCATTAAACTGAGCTCAGTGTTTCCCCCAGATGCTCAGTGTGCCAGGGTAACTTGGCCCACCAGTACTGTATGGAGGTTCTAAATCAGCACAGACTTGTTTCTTGTGCCAGGTCAATGTTCTCTAGCCCTGAGGCCAGCTGGCACAGTCCTGACACAGCCATACTTTCAAGCATTCTGTCTAGAGAGACTGGCTGCACTCAAACTGCTTATGCAAAATTGTACTGGGCCAGGGTTAACTGCACACTATGTCCAGGAATTGTTCTGGAAAACTTTTAGTTGACCTACAGCAAATGGTTCTGAAAATTTAACCACATCAGTGAATGATAAGGGCCTATGCTTGTACCCTTATTTTGCTAATGATGACATAAACTGGCACTGGGAACACAGTGGTGTGTTAATGCTCACTTATTCTCCCAGTACTCCCATGTGTCAGAAAAATACTATTCAGACACTTTCTTAGAGCCCGGAGCCAAGAAATTAGGACTGATGTGCACAAACATATTGGTGGAAAGAATAGTCCTTGCTTTGCTTCTTATGATGCCACTTTGTTCTCTCAAGGATCCTCTCTCTTTTTTTTTTTTTTTTTTTTTTAGCAGAAACTACTTAAAAGTCTTTTCTCATACCTATCCTTTCTGCAGTGCTACTGAAAGCTCAGCCCCTGTATTCTACCAACGTATTCATGACTTCTCACATCTCATAATTTGTGCAACACCCCAGCAACAGCTGAATGTCACTTCATAGTACTTCAGATTTCTCCTGGAACCTGTCTTCCACAAGCAGTGTTAAATGGGGAAGCAGCATACAGAGATATTTCTTGTCACGTATACATATGTGCCTTGATTTCCTGAGTGTTGTTTTGCTTGTTGTCATACCATTATGATGTTCATTTTTAAAAAGTCCAGGGTGCCCTTTTTTTCTTCTACATACTGCTTAAGGTAAGACAAGCTGCATGTCTATGACAAGGATATCTCAAAACAGTAATGCAAATAACATTAATTTGATCCCTTTGTTATGTTGGTCAATACACACAAAAAAGGATATCTTAACGTACTTACAGATTAAGCCTTATTTTAAAATCCCATATGAAAGGCACAAAGACGAAAAAGAGAAATGAAAGCACACAAGAAGTTCAAAATTATTAAAAGGTGCCAAAAGAAAATACTCTTTCCACATTCTCATTTTTCGTTACTTTCATTACTTTGCCTTTTTCTAAGATATTCAAAGTTACAGTAAGAAAGACCGTATATATTCCTTTCTCTGTGGCGCATTTGTATTTTTCATATGGATCCAAAACAGTAATTTCTGAATGCACACTTGAAAATATATATATATTTTTTTTTTTTCCTTTAGAGGTTACTGGGAGTTTAACATGGTGGAAAATAGAAAACTCAGCTCTAACCCATGTTCTCTTCACCTCACTCCACCAACCCAAAAGAAAAAAAAAGCAAAGCAGGATAAAGGGAGTTTTCTTTGACATCTCAGCTGGTTTGTTACTGCCTATGTTCAATTTAGGGGAAAAAATGCTGAATTCACAGGCTTTGATAAAACAGTCATTTATTTCCCTGTCACATATAATGAAAGTCAAATGAAACAGTCAGTTACAAACATACACAAAAGCATACTCTAAAGCTCAACATGAACACTCACATCAAGAAGGTCCTGAATAGTGGTAAAGTCACATAAAGTTATTGAAAAAAGTGCTTTAATTTACAACAGATTTTTGTTTTCACCAACAGCTGAGGACATACCAATGATTAACCTACAGGCTGGGTGCTCTTAGGTCTGAAGACCTTCAAACTTGTTAAAGTATCTGGAAAATATGTCAGATACTACCCTTCCTTTCAATCCCTGATGGATCTGAACAACTATACATTGTGGTTTCACTAAAAACATTGAAACTTCCTGAATGAGCTCAAGATCTCACTCTTGACAGAGTAGTCAAGGGAGGAGAGTGAATTTCTCTGTGTATACTGTAGTGCAGAAGAGCAAATATCCTGTCTGAACAGTTTGATGAATAGAAAACAGTTTGACAAAAAGACTGCACGTGGATAAACTGCCAATTTAGTGTTTCATAATTTTTGCTCATAAGTATTCAGTATTCAAAATACCAGCAAACTTGCTGTAACAGTGAGCATTAACTGCACTACGTAGTAATAATGGGACTGCTGAAGTTGTTGTACGTACATATATATGTGTGTGTATGTATGTATGGCAGAATCTTTCATCTGTTTAAAACCGTTTTGCACAGCCTAAGCAGCATCTCTTTAACCATGAAGTGACAGTGGGTAAACCATTTTACTGAACCATGGAAACTCTCTGTTTCCAGAAAATGGCGAGAAAGGTCTTCACTCACCAAGGCAACAGTAAGGGGAATAGACAAGGGGGTGTATAGTGCAGTAGAAGATTGCTGCTCCTCAGCCTCCACATGGGCAAGATGTTCACAAGGATTTACAATTTAGGTCTGTTCTTGAGCTAATCTCTGTTTGCACTTAGCCCTTTGGCATCTTTTCACTTTGTGAAATGAAGGCTCTGTTGGAATAAAGGAACAGGAGAGTTATCTTTCATACATAATGGTGTGCAGGAATTTGAAAGCAAGCATTTAAATACAACATAAAAAGCAAATCTAGAATTCAACAACTAATATCTTACTGTTTAAACTAATTTAAAGCATTCTTTAAAGTGTTCTTTTTATTTTTTTATTATTTTTTTTAAACCACTAATCCTTTTAAGGAAAACAACCCAGTATTTCCATTTGGATGCAACTTCAGTATGCACACTTAATCTCTTTTGTTGGACCAACATAATCCAAAATGACTTGTGAGAAAGGCCCACAATATTACTTAGGCAGAGCAACGAAAGCCCCAAGATTTAAGTTGCATAAGATTTCACTGATAATACTATCTTTGGTATTTCATAATGAAAAAAAATCTGAAGCATAAATCATTGACTTTGTCAACGTCTAGTACAGTCTGATGATTGCAAGAAAAGATAAAAGCTCTGATAAATGTTTTGTTATTTATAAATGTAGTAGGCATAGTTAAGAGTTCTTTAATTAAGGATTTAGTGCTCCCAGTCACAGGCCTCTTGCCCTTTTCTCCAGAGATGCAGATGCATCTAAAACCCATATAAAGTCAAACATCCCTGCCTGGTTTTAAATTTAACATAGCTGCCTATTCAGGCTATTGGTCTTTGTCACATAGTAGGTTACATCCACATTTGCTGAGCTTCCAGATGAAACAACAGTATAGTGCTGAAACCTCCTTAACTACAAAGAATTAGTACATATTAACAGTGTTATTTTTAGAACTGGGCAAATACTGGAAACAATTACTGCCCTAAATTGCTTATTACATATAGCAGAGTCTAGTGTCTTTCCAACGTAGATGGGAAACCACAAGTAACTGTAAATATAATCATAAAGCACCATTAAAAAGGGGAAAAGTCTTGTAGTTTAGCACTGAGGATCCAGGAAGCAGGATCACATTTAAGTTCTGCTGTTTATTTCCTATGTGACCACAGGGAAATGACTTCATCTTATCCCCGAGCCAAATGAAATTTCTCATTTGTAGTCAGGCTGGAGTATCAGGGGATCAGGACTGCAGATATCTTGGGACCTCTGTGTCTCACAGCAGAAGTGATTCCTCTGGAGATGGTGCACCAGGAGACCTCTAAGCAGTGCTCAGGTGTGTTCCCCCATTGCAGGCCAAAACTTCTGAGATGTCCCTCATAAGACCTGCAGGTTTCTTTTAGAGGCTCAAAAATTATATGAGACTTCCTGTCACCCAGGCACAGATGTTACCAAGAAGAACTACAAGAATTTGAGATCCCCTCTACCACTCCTGCCACTAAAAGTTTTGTTCATGAATTTCACCTCCAACACAGCACATGGCCAAACCCAGAGCACTAGTAAGATCTTTGGTGTGACCCCAGCTTTTTATTAGTGAAACACATCAAACTCATTGAAAGCAGTTGCTCCAGGTGTATTTAGAACAGTTCCTAATTGCCAGAGCATTTCAGATACCCTTACACAAAAAACGTAGCTCGAGGCATTCCATAGCAAATCTACATGTAGCTCACACTGGAGACTTCCTATGGAGCTGGTATCTAGTTCCTGTCTTTCTGACAGAAAGGCTCCTGAACGAAGACCTGGATGAGAAAGGCAAATGCCTGTGTCCACTTCAGCAGCAACTAATTACTGATGCCAAATGACAAGCATAAAATATTATTCACTAACGTATCCATACTGCCAGCAGAAGGTCCTCTCCTTTTCCAAAAGATGCTGGATTTCATCTTATCCTGCATTTAAACAAGTCTTTTAACAAAAGGAACAGCTCCTTTTCACTATTTCTGCCTTACCTTTCTTCTCAGAAATGTCTGCTGCCAGTAAATGTCTTCTGCTCACAGAATGAGAAGTCATGATTTTTCCCTTCAAGGACTTATCTTCTGCTGAAGCTCTCTCTTGTCCACCTTCAAAGGAAGATACGACTCTGCAGTTTACAGCAGGAGTCAGAACTGATTTTAGAACTTGTTTAATAGGTGATTTCTCTTTCCAAAAGATGAGTTGTCAGCCTCTTTGTACACAGATACTGTCAACCGACAACTGAGCACAGGTACTGCTGAGATGGATAGTCTGGCACGTACTCAATTCCTGCCACCATGGCCAAGAGAAAATACTAAAGTTAAAAGCTCTTCTGGCAATATGCAGTCTGAAAGTAACATGTCCCAGTTTAGATGTCATCATGTAATGTTAATCTATGAGTATCTACATTCTCACAGTAGTCTGTGGAGATTAAGTCAATAGAGTAAGCGGAGTTTTGAGAAAAAAAATTTCATCCAAAGGTAGGCACCTGATGTAGACACACACCTGTGGCAGGATTCAGAACTCTAAGCAGAAACCTTGTGCCATTTGAGACACACTCACTAGCTTTTTCAAGCTGTCTGCATAGTGCCAGCAGATATGACATGGTGCCTATAGAAGACCAATATTCTTTTAGAGAAGCAACTAGAGGGCAGGTGCAACACAGTTTAGTACCCAAACTAAAGAAATATGTGTCTCTGATAAGATTAAAGCCTATGTTTTATACCTATACATTGTATAATCTATATAAGGAAGGAAATATATACTAATATATTAAGTGATCTTCAACCTGTCTTTAAATCTAAGCATCTTAATTTCAAACAAAATCCTTTCCAAAGTGCCAGTTTGGCTCTTCAAGCAAAAAGCTGCTTTGATTTCAGTCCAACACAGTTCTATAGTATTGATCGATTTTGTACAGAAGAAATTTAGGAACTAAGAAATTTGCTTGCTGCAGATAAGACAAAAAGTATAAATTGTCCCAAAAAGATTTTGTGAGGAAAAGCGTTGGTTAGAAGGGGATAGGGATCTCGGAGGGGGAGGAGGAGGGAGGAAGAAAGATTTCTTGGATAGTTTACAAAAACTGTTCATGGCTAGCAAGGAAGCAAAAGGGTAACCATGCCAACATATTAAATGTTGCTGTAAATGTGTCCAAAATAATCTGTCATTGTAGCCAGCAAAAATTACATTTTAATTTTTTAATGTACTTAAAATGGTAGAAAATTAGTATGCTAATTTGAAAAGTAAAGTGTAAAAGACAAGATAAAGATTGATTCTTCTCAGCTGTCCTCAGCTGTTCTTGAAACTCCCGTCACCACGCTTGTAACAGGCGATGATGGAATAAACCCATAAAGCTGGGTTCTTATATTAGCAATAACAAAAAGTGCTCTGATGCCTAAGAAAACCTCTGACTTTTTGAAATCATTTTAGCATTACTGATCAGAAATCAACCAATTAAAGGTAGCATTTCCCAACTGGATGTTGACTAACTTCAGTTTAATTTGGTGGTCAACACCATGATCACTTGAATTCCACAATTACTTAGGTAGGCAGGACAAATCCAGCATGAAAAACTGCTTCCACTTTTGATATCTCAATTATGCCCTACTATACTTTTGCACAGATGTTGATGTGTCATGCTGCACATCTGGTTGCTGACTGCCTGCAGGAATCCAGAACCCAAGTCCAGGTAAACCAGGTTACTGCCAGAATCGCTCATGGGGTGCTTCTTGATGTGGGTTATCACTTTAGCACACACAGTGAGATTATCAACAGATAATGTGTTTTCAGGAGTACAGTCTGCATGTTTAATGTCTCACCCTTCTGCCCTCTCTCAGTGGTACCACAGAATCTGTGGCTGAAAGACCAAAGACCACCAAGACATCTTGTATACTCATGTGCAGTATTACAGAGGGTGTGAAGCATTTCCTCCTGTTACAGGTAAGAAGATGTACACCTAATAAATGATTGGACATAGAGGCAAGGTTTTTCTGAACAGTTAAGTTATAGGGAAGCAATATCTCTTGCATTAATTTCTGCTTTAACGGCAATTGAAATGACTGTCTGCAACATAAACATGTTTCTTCTAAGCATGAGGTACTAATTCATTTAACACTACATTTCTAATGACTTAGAAGTGAAAAGCAGTTTTTAGTTATTGGTTCTCCAATCTGTTTTAAAAGAAGATATTTCAAAATGAGGAGGAAGATAAAGTGAAAGGTCAGCTCCAGGGACGGACATAACTGTTCCTGAAATATTCACATGTAATTATATTCACCTTGGGTCACATCTGAGCTGCAGTAGGAGTTTTAATCGCCTGTTGACTTGACATCAGTATGAAACCAAAACTATTCAGTCACTTTAGGTTCAGTGTTTCAAAATCAGTTTTCTACTAATAAGCCACCTGAAATTTTAGGAAACTCTGGAGACTTCTGTTCAGGCTCATTCTTAGCTTGAACATAGACGTGGGTTCAAATTCAATTCGATCAGTTTATTCAGAGAGTTATGTTAGAATCTGACAGTTAAAATTATCCAGATTCATTAACAGAGACAATAATGGCCAGTAATTCAAAGGGGGAGAAAGCAAAATATCTGACTTTCCAACTGAGCTACATTAAGATCTAATAAACACTGCCAAGAAGTTATCCAGATTGCTAATCAAAATAAATATGAGGATTACTCTGTTCTATGATGTTTTAAAGGAAATAAGTCTCTTAAATTCCATGTCCACATTAAAGCAGTATTTTGTGTTACAACTCACTGCCCTTAAGTTTAACAAGACACCTCCTCAGTGGCCTTCCAAGCTGTAGACTGCTGATGAAGGATGTTGACAGCACCTCACATTGGCAGAGACATTTGTGGGTTCCCCTGAAAGATGTCCAGCTGGGGGAGCATGTATGACCCCTTGTCCCTCCTCCAGAACATCATGCCTTGGGTCTCCGTAGAGCAGGATATTACTTTGTGTTTATATTTAATAGCCTCCTCTCTTCAAGCCTCCAAGAAGGGAGGTCTTGGGACCAGCACATTATCCTATAGCTCAGAAGGGTTGGATTTAATTTGCTTGATGCACTACAGGCTTTCTGCCTGACCTGGGGCTAATCACTTTGGACTAAGGCCGCAAGGGGATTTAGGTAGAACCCAGATCCTCTCCACTCTTGCTTATCCAATACCTAATTTTCTGGTTGGCATGTGGAAAATTGCCTCAGCCCCTGATTAGAGCCAGGCAATTTTTATGGAGGAATTCTTTGTTTGCTCAAAAATGCACTTTCGTGTTGATTTAAACTATCTGCAAATTTGTACCAGATTTGACCAATTGTTTCAGCCAAAAAAAAAATATTGGAAATGTCAAGATGATTTGTTTGAACATTTTTAAGGAAAATATTTTTGAAGCTGTTCCATTTTTGAATAAATAATCAAATATTCAGTGAAATAAAACTAGAGCCTGACTCACCCTCATCCTAGGTGAGAACCCCCGTAAGAGTTCATTTCTCTCTTATTCTCTGTAGCATTAAACAGGAATAAAATGTTCTAGAGGAAACTAAACGTATCTGATAGTGTAGTGGCACAGTGTTCGCTATGAATAGGAACAAAATTTAACCTTTTTTATGATCAGACAAATGTATGTTAAAATTGACAACACCTTCCAGGCAAATGCCTAAGGCATAAAGTGCTGGTCAATTAACAGCAAAGTTGATTCCCCTTCCTACAAGATGATCTAGGGACATTATTTCCAGTTAATAATTCAAAATAGAGTTTAACATCTCTCTGGTTTTTAGGGATAAGATTTATGGACAGAGGCCTGATTTTTCTCCCAGTATTTCGTATTGGTTATTTATTGCTTTCACTTGATTCAGTTAATTAGATTATTATTTTTCAGATTGTTTCCAGTTATGTACTTTCTTTATTGCTGTTGTACACAAAATGGATGCCTAATTCAGAGCTGGCATGTCCACTGAGTGGAATTAAATGTGAAAAGTATTTATTGTACTTTGTGAAGTCCCTCTGGATATTTATGCCATTAGTTGGTTTCTTTTGTGCCATAGTCTTTTGTAGATAATTCTTCCTCATCCCTAAAAGATGCTGTATGATCTCAAGAAGCTTAAGGAGAATCATAACTGAGTTGTTAATTGTCAGTATTTTTAAGGCACAATTTAATTCACCTAAACCTCTGTGCTCAACAGTATCTGAGATGACCATGTATATCTTTCTGGCTTCTAGCTTCTGCTGAGAAGGATATGGACTGTCTGTGGGGACAACACATCTGCCATCCCTATACATAGTTATTGCATTTCCAAGTGCGTCTTAAATATGATTGAACTCTAAAAATCTTCATGACTTTTCTTCACTGGGATTCTGATATTCAAAGAAAAAGCTCTTGCTAGCACTGTGGAACTTCTAAAGTGAAAATAATGCCCCTAAATGCTCTGGAAGTCTGCAAACAATCTCTGTGTTAGACAGTCTAAGCTCTGTTCATCAAATAGCTTTAACTCATTGTAAAAGCCAGAAGTTCATTGCTTTATTCTGAGGAGACTAACAGGACTATAAAGGGGAGGAGGAAGGGAGACAAGGAGGAAAGCCGAATTATTGCCTTCAGTTTATGAGCTAACATTAATTTGGGGTTATGAACTAACATTCGTTTGGGGCTAACTTCTGGACAAAAGCATAGCAGGTTTCTTTTTCCCCTTTCTGATAGCTACTTTTCCACGACTATCAGTTTAGAAATTTTAATGTGCAGGATCATGTTTAGAATTTGTGTATATTTTGGTCAGTGTAACAAGCATATTTCTTAAACTGTCAAGTTAGAAAAAGACTTAGCCCGAAATCGAAACTTTCTATAGTTCAGTGGAAAATGAGAAGTTAATTATACTGCAAAAGCTAAACTGTCTTTAAGTTCTTAATTCCTTGTTATTCCGTTCTGTTGCAATTTTTCCATTTTCACAATTTTTGATGTCTGAAAGTATATGATTCCTTCCTGTTTAAGCATGTCCACAGTCTTAGAATGCATGGATATATGTATGCACATCCACCTGTGTGTGTGTGTGTGTGTGTGTGTGTGTGTGTGTGTGTGTGTGTGCATGGGTGATGCCCCTCTTCAGCTCCATGGCTCTCAGTGATGTAAAAGTACCTATGCCCACTCATAGGCAGAAGAAACTTCAGAAGTTGCAGAACCTGCCTTCCTGTCACTGGCTCTGAGTAAGTTATAGTCTAATCATGTCTGTTGCCTCCAGCACATGGATTCAATGAAGTGTGAGATGCTTTGCCTATAAAAATGTGGGGGTAGAAATATACAGTACATTTTTCCATTTGTTAATAAAGGTCAACAGGCATCTGTGCAGAGAACATGCACAGTCAGGGTATTTATGTGTAAATGTGATCTCTCTCAGTGACTTCTGTAAGCTCAAAAACTTCATTTTTATATATATATATATTTATATATGTATACCAAGTAAGGTATTTTCAATGAAAGATTCATTCTGAATGAACCTGTTATGAGCTGGTTTTCTTTAGCTGACAAATTCATAATTTCTTTCCTAATTTTAAAAGCATTCAAAACTCCTTAAGTTAATCACAGCTTTCTGACTGAAGATAAACCTTGATGGATACCTTTTTTCCACCGAGTAGTAACAATCTTTAAAAATTCAGTTAACTTCCTTTGAATTCACTGAATCATTTTCTTTGTCATAACACAGTCTTTTATAACCTTTTGTGTATAAATAGAGAAAATTAATTGCTTCTGGCAACATCAAAGTGTTGTTTCACTATATATTTAATCATTAGCTTTAAATGCTCCCAAACTAATGTTCCAAGACATTGTGAAGAGGTAATAAGTTCAAAGCAATATGAAACATAAAGCAGGACTCCAGAGTGAGTTGAAAGGATTTTCTTTAAATATATAAGAGCTTTCAAACCCATTGTACAAAACTCCATAGGAATTTTGGCTAGAACTAAAAGAAGAGCCTTACTCCTATATTTAAATGAATTACCAGATCTGCTAGATACTGTGTGCCCTTCTGAACTGAAACAATCTGTCTCAAGAAATAAATGTACAAAAATAAGCTTAATTAGTTCTGATACATCTCAGAAATTGTGCTTGTGACATATTAATGAAGCTGGTGAATGGCACAAATGCTTAATATGAAATCCTACAAAACTGGCAAGTTTCACAATATCCTAATAGCAGAAAATTGAAATAGTGAGTTTTCTTTCCATTATTCAAATTGCTTTTGTTTTCCATTTAACAAATGTTTAGGTTTAATTGTTCATAAAGGCAGACATATCAGTAAAAAGTTTTATTTTGAAGCAGCTATTTCTCCAAACCATGTCTTCAACCTTCAAAATATAGGTGCACTTGGGTCTCAGACACTCTGAATGTCTTGGAAACATGCTTTTGTCCTGGGGAGATTCACAAGGTGTGATGCAGTTGTAAGAAATTTAATAATCTTAAGAGACAACAGTAAAACAAAGGTGAGGCATGAGAAAGTCTCACGCACTTACTAAGAGGAGATTTAATGTCTGCTACAAAGCCTATTGTAACCATGTCTTTCCTATATGGGGTTTGGATCATGACCATGTTTTTCCACATTGCCTTCAATCTTTATCCATAATTGGTAAACTGAGAGCAGCAAGATCAAGGCTGTCAGTTTTTCTTTTTTTTTTTTTTTTTTTTTTAAGTTTCCATGCAAAACTGCACATGCATGAGTTTCATGCTGAAAACATTTAGTGCTGTTGCATAAAATGGAAATCTGTGAGTGCATGTGAGTGCCAGCACTGAGCTGAACACAAGTGTACATTGCACACACACGCAACTAATTTTTGTCAACATTCTGCCTAAGGGTATTGTGGCGCTGGATAAAGCACTGGACCAGGACCTCAAGAAACAGAGCTCCAAGTTTTTCTCTAACATGGGCTTACATTATGATAGTAAGAACTGACTGAGACTCAGTTTCTTTAAGGTACCACTGCAGTCATTTGTCCTTCTCGGAAGCTCTTACATGTATCAATAAGCAAAGGATTCATTGAGGAATACTCTCATCCAGTTCCTTGAAGGTGTAAAATCATATTCATCTGTTCCTAAAAAATGTATTTATATATTTATTTTTTCTTAATGTGATTTCCACCAGGTAATCACAATTTTAACTTGACCAAAAATGGAGGTTCACTCACCATCCCAAATACCCCTAGTTACTGGCCAGATGTAGAGGAAAAGGGGACAACAGCCAGGGATAGGTTTACAGGCTGTTACTTACTGTCAACAGCCTTACTCAACTCCATCCACATATAGTAGCTCAGTATATGTCAGGAAATATGTGATTTTGTTTCCCTGTGCAATCTTCCCAAATGTTGCTCACTTTTTGAAAGCTGGATAGCACCTGTTCTTTCATGGGCACCCTTTGGAGGTGAAGAGGAGAATAAGTGACTTGAGCGTTGACATTTTAGCTCTTGTACCTTTGCTGCATAATTAATACATGTCATAAGCCCTTTAAAGAAACAACCTATTATTAATTAAAGACTAATAAAGAGGTAAAGGAAATTCTCTTTCCTTTGGCTTAGCCTGTTCAGTTCAAATTGTTTTAAAACAAGAAATAAATCTGAAACTAAAACTTCTCTATATAAATCTGCAGAAGATCCTCTGAGATAGACAGAATCACATATGTTTATAGTTGAAAATCTGGCAGCCAGAAGATGTAACAACTGATGGTCAAGATGTTCTGGTTCAGAGTTGGAAAGTAAATAATTCCTGAGAGGAAGGATTCTACAGTTCTGGGCAGCTGATCCGGTAATAAAATAAATAAGCAATAAAATCCACTTCCTGTTTTGAGAGTTCACATTTCATACTGGCAAAATTTTCCTATTAAATTCAATTTCATGCTTCCATAAATAAACCTGGCACCTTTTTAAACATTTTTCCATCTGTTTTACAACTAGAAGTGTATTATTTAATACACTCTTGGGATTCACACCAATGGGAAAAGGACTACTTGTGAAGAATACAACATTTTAGTTGGAGACAGTACAGAAAAATAATCACTAGCTTCCCTAAATTCTCAAACAATTGTAACAGGACTCTGATGTAAGCATTTTTATCAGGAAGGAGAAAGATTTTTTTCTTTTGTGTGTAAATGTTATTTTTATTCAACACGAAACTTATTTTGAACCAGAATGGGATAGCTATATTTTTGTTTATGAACAGATATTTCTCTTTCTTCAAGATATGGCAAATGGTTCCTATATGTCCTAACAGTGCAAGTATCTAATCAAGTCAGCTAATACTAGAAACTCTTACAGTCAGAAGCTACAAAAGAACTGTAATAATTAATTTTTAATGTAATTTGCATCTATAGATCCCAAATTGCTGTACAAAAGTTCCACTATCTTAATTTCATATGTGAAAATATATAGTTATAACATAAGAAAATAAAAATACAAAATATTTGTCCCAATCATCAGCAAGCTAGAAGCAGTTAGGTACCTTAAGACACAGACAAGAAGATCAAATGCTTAACTTTCCTGCATCTCCATCTAGGAGCTGTGATAAGGACAACTTAAAATTCTCAGGGTTTTGCATTGTTCTTGATCTTGGACTGAGGCGCAGTGGTGGAATTGTGTGAATGCTCACCTACCTTATTCATTGATTTTTCTACTATTATTTCCAGTAAATAACTCAAAAGATATACGGCTTAGCTGCATATTTTTAAGCATGAAATCCAGCAATCTCAGCACTTAAGGCAGACAGCCATTTAACCTCCCCAGCACACCAGTAAACAGCTAAACTAATCCTACAAAGGCCCAACACATACAACTTCCACTAGGTAGAGAGAGCAAGCTTGATGACAAAATGTGTCACAGAACACAGCAGCGTGTCACAGAAAGGGAACACAAAATCATTTGCAGAGCTGAAGGAGGACTACTGAAACCCCAGTAGAAGTTAATACCAAATGGTTGTCCTCAGAAAAAAAGAAAAAAATCAGGGCAAGACAATGGAGAAACTGTCTCATCATAAATGGATCTTTGCCTTGTATTCTTAACACTGTACTTAGCTTTAAGTAAAGCCTTTGATATACAACAATGTTCACCTTCCTTGACACAGCAGACTGAAGAAACTGATGCAGTGCTTACAACGAAAAGCAGCAGCTCTGATGGCACCTAAAGAAGTCAGACTGAACACTGTAGAAAGGCTAAAGAATAATATTATTTTTGTTTTTCAGCTGGCCTTGAACATTCTGCACAGAAAGGGTACTCACAGACAAAGGGTATCTTCATAAAGATGAAGACTTACAGGTGAGCATCCTGTCTCCCCTTGTGACTCTGACATTGCCACTGCTGCTATCATCACAGCCATTCACTGTCACCGATACAATGGGGCCTCCTCCAGAGCCAGGAAGTGGTTTGTTAGGTGCAATTCTGTACCTTCTTTCTTGGAAAAAGAATAAGACTTGTGAATTCCATTTCATTGTTATCTTGCTTCGGTGCATATGTGCACACATATAAACCAAATACTCATGTAGTTAGATCCATCCAAAATCCTAACATGAGCCACAGAAAGCAAGCAAGGATCCTCAGCTGTAACATGTGTTGCAGATATTCTCATCAGTCAAAGGCCTTAATCCATGCACTATAGGCTTTGAATGAGTTTGACCCCTTTTGGTCAGACATCTGCAGGGAGGCTTCTTGAAGTTTCAAATATGATGCATTTCCTCGGCATGCTGGATCCAGATGATTTTCTTATTGCTGCATTGCTGAAAAAGTTTACTCTTTTAAGTAATAGTTGGAAAATTATTTAATACTGCTTTTCAGATTTGGCCTCCACATTGTCTTTGTTGCTGGGGCAGATTTACTAGGGGATCAAGGAAACAAGGGGCAACAGTACCCCTCGGTTATATCTACACTCATAAATTAAATAGCTCCAGAGAGCATTCCTGGGGTACTGGAAGTCAGTCAGTCATATATATTGTTAAATTATTAACAGAGTCCTTGGCATGGTTCTGACCCAGGCCAATGGGCACTCTCCCAAACAATTCCTAGGGAAGTGTGGAAATTTAGGGTGGGCCAGGGAGCCCTCTGAAGAGTCACTTTGATGCTCCCACACTGTTCTGAAAGGTAAGAGAGTTCAGCAGTATGGGTATGAGCTGTTCCATGGAATAACAGTAGGAGTAAATTTAATAGAGTCACACAACCCTTACAATTTCTGCTTTACTCGTGGCAGTACTAGGATCAAACAGGAAAAGCATTGATGAGCTGATTTTCCCTATACCAACACTGCAGCTGCATCCAGTTGAGTACAGAATGACATTTAGCTTAAGAAGAAGACAAATAAACTTTGGGTTTTTGTATTTCCCCTTCCATTTCTGCTATTTAGATTTTCATGTTTCCTACAGTGTCAATAGCTGGTTTTAATAGAAAATAAGTAAAATCCAAAAGCTTTGGATCTACTTTGTTTCAAAGGAGCAGCTTGGGGCTTTCTAATTGCCCAGAGGCAGCATGCAATTTTTAATTAAGCCAGCATCTCCCATCAGCATTTCCTTTTTTGTCATTTAGGGACTAACAACAGCCCAAAAGTATTTCCTGCATTCACAGCTTGTAACCACTGTCTTGGGATTTCAAGCTCATAAATCTTTCTTGCTTTTCACAAGCAGAAATTGCCCTATGGTAGTCCAAATAATCACCTTACTGATTCATAATTTTCCCGGGTTTTGGCGCAATGCAGTAAATAGAAGAATTGCTTTGGAGTTTTGCGAATGTGTGCACAAGAAGGTGCATGTGCATATATTCATAAACACATGCACATATAAGTATATGAATATATACATATATAAAAGGATGATAAATATCATGTAAAAATTAGCTGTTGAGCAGACCACCTGACTGGCAATCTTATATATGCAAATACAGTGCCAGCACACCTGGTATAAAACTCTAAACTTCAGTTCAAGAGCGTTTGGTTTTCTGCTCCCACTGCTGCTCTTGCAAAGCTGTTCCAAGATTTCATTGCTGTAACAGATAAGGATCTTCTGATTTCCAGATTGAATTTATTCAGTGACCAATTTATACCTTTCTGTTGTTGTGCCAGCATCATCTTTTGGTTTAAATCACTGTTCTTTTTCTGTAGTATTTAACTCTCTGATGTATTTAGAGAATGTATTCATATTACTTCTCAGTTTTCATTTGCTAGGCTAAACTACTTCTCATGACAAATTAAATAAACCCATTATTCTCTGATCACACTAGTAATCCTTTTCTGCACCCATCTGTCTTCAGTATGCGTTACCAGAACTGTATGCAAAATTACACCTCATATCTCAGTAGTGACACCAGTCCTTACCTACCTCTGTACAATTTTGGCACTAATCTTGCGAAGAATTCATACAGTGAAATTCTTCATCACCTTAGCAATTTCCACTCTTTCCTCACCCTCAAAATGTCGTTTTTCATATTGCTGAATCCTAGCCCGATCCTACCATTCTCAATATCACCCAGTTCCTCTGTTTTCAGTCTTCCAATTCTGTGCCCCTGACAGGCTTCAGGGCAGACTTCTTGTATCAAAGCCATCAATAGGAACATTAATGTTCTGTCTACAAAATGATCATTTAGCAACAAAGCCATTTTCTCCAAACTTAGACTTCCTTTAGTGCCAGTTGCTCTAGTGCCCTTTCCTGCCAGACCCTAAGTAGCTTTGCAGTTCCTTTACTGATTACATTTTCTTTGGCTTTGCTGATAATCTTTCAAGGGCCACCAGATTAAACGTTTTAACTCATGTTGAGGAAGTTCATATTTGCCTTGTTTCCTCTTTATAGAAATTAATTTATTTTAAATAAGAAAAATCGATCACTAATCATGACCTGCCTTAGATAAATCCTCTCAGTAACTGACCTCCATGCCTTTAATAATTCTCTTATTCAAAATTTGTTTTTAAGACGTCAGATTATTGAACTAAAATCTAGGTGGTCTGTAGTTGTTCAGACCACTTTCTTGCTACAGCTTCTTTACTGTGTGATGTTTCTCAAACATCAGGCACCAACCAGTTTTTATGGATTTATTAAAAAATACCCGCTACTCCACCTGAAATTTTGTTTCCCAGTTCTTTCTTGAGATTATACTTATTTTGCACTCTGTCTCTCCTGGAGAACATTAGACATCTCAAATTGTGCTTCTACTCTAATTGTGCTGGTTTCCATTTCTGTACTTTTTTTTTTTTTTTCCATCCTCATTTTTTTCTCCGATGTTCAAAAACCTTTGCCTATTTCCTTGAAACCTGAAGTGAAGCATCATTCAATTTACAGCCTACACATGGTTTATTCTTAATTTCTACTCTATCTTCACTACATTCTGGCCCAACTTATCTTTTCCACCCTTGTTCTTTCTGCTCACATGGCTGAAGAAACTTCTGCTATGTGTTTTAATATCCTTTGCAAGGTCTAACTCAGCTTGACTCTTTGTTATTCTCACTTTTCCTCCACATTTTTTGGCCTCTAAGGCAGTTTTCTTTGATGATCAGTCATTTCCCCCTAATCAGTGCAGGCACTCTGCTTATTTCTAATATCCTTTCTTTTTTTCTTTGTGACTACTCATCTGGTCAGATCTGGAATCACTTCCTGCAAGTTTCCTTTTTTTTTTTCCTCTCTGAGGCAGAGTTTCATGATAAGTTTTGCACCCTTGACTTTAAGGCTTCTTCTAAATTCAAGTATCAATTTCAGGTCCGGCTAAGTTAACTGTGTAGTTTCCATGCTTTATTAAAATTTGCCTTAGGAAGTTAAGAATATTGATGCTCATGGTAAAATTTCCATTCAATTTAAAATCATTACCCTGTGACAACTCAAGTCTCATGTCATTCTCCATGAAAAAGATCAGTTAATCTCTGAGATCTTTGATACTTAGCAACATCAGATTTAGGTTTTCAGCATCTTGTACTAAATCTGTGACTAGCTGGTTAAGAGGTAGCTACAGTCTTGAAGATATTGGTCTCGACTAATCTTTCCTGTGCTTTTGACCTAGACATTATTTATTACCCACCTGGGCATTGCATTTATGGCTATAGCTATGCTTGTATACACTGCTGTGATCTGCTCT
Organism: Psilopsiagon aymara; assembly: GCA_024733675.1. Classification (NCBI taxonomy): domain Eukaryota; kingdom Metazoa; phylum Chordata; class Aves; order Psittaciformes; family Psittacidae; genus Psilopsiagon; species Psilopsiagon aymara. Next base: position 7,410 of record JANRGW010045953.1, on the reverse strand, counting down.
TTGCCTCTCAGACCCAGCAGGCATAGTTTGACTATGTCCATACCAGCCAAGATGTCTTTGCCTTCAAAATATACTTTCCACATCCAAACTCTCTGTCAGGTACATCTGTGCCCATACAAATTCAAACCAAGAACTTCTCCTACTCTGCTATTCCACTGCAGGCTAGAACTGGTTTTGGCATCATTTTAACTATTTTACAGTAAAATAAGCCCATGTCTATACCTGAGCAGTTCTTTACAAGATAGCCTAATTTGTCTGGTCTGCTCAGCACCCACAGGCGGTGAAGTGGGAAGTGGGAGGAAGTTTTCAGCTCTCCTGTATAATACTGGACAAAAGCTTGAGTAGCCACACTCTTCAAGTATGTCAGCGTTTTGACTGGGCAAGTAGACAGTGAACTTGAAGAGACACAAATGTCATTGCCCTAGGAAGAATAGTAGGCTCTCTGATGTATTATGACAAAGTTTAAGTCAATGATAAGATCCCGGCTGCTTACCTTTGATGTTAGACATGAGCCGTATAGGGAAAGAGACAGCCACTTTACTAGTGGATTTAACAGAAGTTTTCTGGGTAATAGACAGGCTCAAGTGCCTGAGTCTCACTCCAGCATCTTATGTGAGATTGAATGTATTTTTCAGAAAGCCTCAATGTTTATATTTCAGATTTTTCAGTTGTTTGAGATTGGATTTCTTTGAATGCAAGAAAGCAGATTTTGACATACTGCACCGCACTATGAGTTTAAACGTGCCCAACAGTCTCTGAGAAGCATGAAAAATGAATAGAAAATTCTGAAAGATGGACAGGTTGTGAATGATGGATAAGCTCAAATGTTTTTCCTAAAAACTAGACACTTTTCTATAAATTATTTTATTTTTGAATGACATTTTCACAGAAATAAAGATCACTTAATGAAAGAGAATCTTAACAAAATAAAAAGATAAAGTTTGCCAGCTATTTTATTAATACTTTTTATAATTCTGACAGTTTTCCTTATACCCCTTATTGTTGAAATGCTTCACATTTGCAAATTCATATATGCTTTGAAAACGTAAAAAAAAAGTTTTGAGATTCAAAATGTGTAAAATCTGCTCTAAAACATAAGGCCAATATAGGAGTTAGCTAAGAAAGTTTGTTTTGTTAATACTGGTCCCTTGGGTTGCTGTGATATCAGGAGTAGGCATCTTTAACTTATTGGGTAAAAAGTATGTCTCTTCTAGTTAAGAGACATATGAAGTAATTAACCAGAAAGAAACAACCCTCTTACTAAAATATTATTACCTCTGTGAGAGAAGCAGATCTGATAAGCCCTGAAATTCTTTTATAGGAAGGATAACTGAACTATTTTGCAAATATTAACTAGACCTAATCTTAAGAAGAATTATTTATATGTATGTAGTTTGCATTGTCTTATATTTCCTTCCAGTAGCAATACTATAACAATGCAGCCCAGATCAAACTGAGAATTAATTTAGCAACTGTGACTTCTGAATTAACAGAGATGCCTTCTTCAGAAAGAGGAAGCAGAAATGGTTTGGTCTAATACTGTGTTCCAGGTTCTGAAGAAACAAACACTCTTGTGTTTGTGGAGTTTCACATTCATGTTTCACATGCAATATTTTGACTAAAAAAATCCCATACAGAATCAGAACCTTGACCTAATTTATAAGTTTTGTGGAATACTAGATGCCATGGTAAAGTGATGTTTGCACTAGGTTGCACAGCAATACATAAACTTGTTTACAATGATCTGGAGAAAGAAATTTTTTTTGAGGAAATAAAAATCTGAAAAATAAAAAGTGAAACAGGAATGGTCACAAAAGCTTTTAGTCAGCATGGCTGATTTTGGGAACAATACTATAAGTTAGTCTATGGTTGTTTTCCACCTGCACTTAAACTTCTATGTAACATGACTGTGACTGTGCTGTGCAGTTAGAATATATTTAAGCTCCAGAACTAGATGTGGGTACTACATGTGACAACTCTTCTATCTTCTGCAGAATATATACTGTAATATTTCCCCAGATTAATTTCTGTTTATATTCTAGTGAATTCAGTCGACCTATGGTATATGGAAACAAATGTCAATTTAAGACTTCTTTTGTTGGAGATTTTCTACAACTTCTAAATGTACCAGTTGGTCTCCTCATCCTGCACATTTCCCCTTCTGCTTTACTTTGAGGATCGTGAAAATTGAAACGCACAAAGAAAATCAACCTAATCACAATATTCAGGACCTGAGGTCCTGAGAACTACCCTCTGTCTGATTTTATTTGCCTGATTGTTTTTTTTTTTCTATAGCTCTGCAAAGGAGCAGCCACCTGACGAATGTCAATGGTACGGCCTTAACAAAGTATGTTTCCTGGTTAAAATGCATTTAGATGGGTGGAAACAGAAAAGCTACTTAAAAGTTCAAGACCAGTGAAAGTCTCAAATCACAGATAACATGGGACCCCAAGAGGCATCAGACTTACATCAGACATCCAACTTCTGAAATGCTTTTGAAAGAAACAAAATGGAAAAGGGAGCTATAAGAATGACTAATGATTTATAATGCTTCCATAAATTTATCTTCTGAGACATCAAACGTATATAACATTTTCATTGCATGGACTAATTGGTAAGGACCATAAGTGTAGCTGCTTTTCTAATAGAAAGGAATATGAAATTGTTTTTCAGGTAGTATCTGCAAGTAAATATCCCCTAGCAGTATCTCAGGTACATCTTCAAACATTTCATTATCAGGGGAAACTGCTGTCCACGACTGATTCTTTCTTGAGAAACAGCTCCAACTTGACAGCCACCAGAGAATGAGCACCATCAGAAAGGAGGAGGAGGAAGGGTATATAATGTCCACCCTGACAATAAATATTATCAGAAAAAAGTATTAAATTCTTATCATAGAGTTGATGAGTTTTAGAAGCTTTCTGTTTTTTCTAGGACGTATGTCTTTCCTGGCTGGCATTCTCAGCAGGTATGGTACATGTTGCTTCTGGGAATGATACCGCAAATGGACTTGCTCTAACAGTTTCCTACTTCTGCTGAAATGAGTTTGCTTTTTTGTTCATATTTAATAGAACTTGTTTCTCCTCTCTCACTCTTGAATTCTTTTTCTTCTGTGTTATTTTTTCTAATCTGTCTCCAAATCTTGCTTGACTGCTCTCATATCTTTCAAACCTTATTTCCCTCATTTGATTTGTGTTGCTCTGCAGGTTAGCTTTTCTCTCTACGTCATTCATTATATCAAATCCTCCTTTTCATTTCTGATAACCTTGATGTATCAGTCATCTGCTTCCTCCAGTTTCCCCAGCTGTTCTAACAATGCCACCTATAATGTTTCCTAATACTGCTCATTGTCGTACTTAGGACCTCACTTTTTCCAACAGCCTGGAAATCTTATGTTTTCTATTTGTCTCTGATCTGAGTGTTATTTAACTTGTCACTACAACAAGAGCAAGACTTTTGTCTGCGAAAGTTGCTTGGCTTTAGATAACATCGTTTGATGTTTCTCAGCTACAAGCTTTTTTAATGGTTACTGCTGTGATATCACTGATTTGATGATTGGCACAACATAGAGCTTTTTAAATTAAAAAGAGCTGTACAAACAAACTTAGCCTTTTCACTTCAACCTCTAGACTACATATATCTTTTTTACTGTGCCATCTATTTCCTATTTATTAACTGTGCTGAACTAAAAGGGCATACTAACTTGTAAAACATTATACTAATATGATTTAATTCTATTTTGCAAAAGCTTCAAATGTATCATGCAGTGGTTTGATTCTTGTCTTTTTATATTGTTTTTGGTCTTTATATTCACATGGAGCCTTGTCAGTAGAATTTTACCCCTACTTACGGCCTATACCTGAATCTTTTTATTTCTACAACTTCCTCTTTCATTACCAATGCTTAATAGTGTTAACTGAAACATACTTTTGTAATTTGCGAAAGGAAAGATAGTTAAGTAGTTCTGTCATTGGCACTGCTATGGTTCACGTGTTTCTTATATGTTGTTAGAATTTCTTTAAACAGGAGATTCAGGCTATGAATCAGAAGAGGCAGCTGTCATGTTTACATATGTTCCAAGAATCATGTAGGCATATATCAACAGGAAGGAGACTAGTATCATCCCTTGGAATTGTGACCCACAGCTGTCATTGACAATGGCACATTGATGAGACGGTATAATCTTTTGTAATAAGGCACAGTTCAAAGCACTACATCATTGTGGCAAAAAGGTATCTATCCTTCTGAACAAACCAATTGAACAGTGTGCGTGTAGATTTAAGTATATATACACGTTTTCTTTTTGTTTCTGTCATTACTTTTTATCAGTTATAATTTGTTCTGTGGCAAAAGACATTTCTATTAAGCATGCTTTCCCTGGAAATGTTAGCTTCTTTTCGTTTCTTGCTGAGCTGTGGTGCTGTGTCATTAAATATTTGTTGTATCAATGGAGATTTGAGTAAGGCCTCTTTCTGTACATATTTATGCTGAATATTCTTGCAGTAGCACTCTATCCCTTTGTGTAATTTCCAATAAATCCTTAGATGAAAAGGAGGCTTAAGAACTTTCAGGTGACTGCATAAATATTTGCTTATAGAGACTTAAAAAACTTGAACAAGTCCTGTGAACGTTCACTTATTAATGCAAAAGGATTTTCTTTTTATATTTTTTCTTTTTCTTTTTTCTTTTTCTTTTCTTTTCTTCTTTTCTTTTCTTTTCTTTTCTTTTCTTTTCTTTTCTTTTCTTTTCTTTTCTTTTCTTT
>JANRGW010045948.1:0-19412 GCA_024733675.1 Psilopsiagon aymara | reverse complement strand
GGAGTTGCATTCTTTCGATTCTCCTTCCCATCCCTCCAGGAGCAGAGGGAAGAGAAAGGGGGAAGTGAGTGAACAAAACTCTGTGGCTGATTTATGGCCTAAACCATGACAATGAACTGATCTAGCTGAATTTTGCAAACTGTCTTTCTAAATCTCACAAATAATGGTCCTCATCAATCTTGATTTTGTTTTTTTAAATTTTATTATAAAGGTCACATTATGAATGCTGGCCCAGGGTATTTGGGATTTCAAGATTAGCTTGCACTGATCTTGATCTCTGCAGCGTATTGATGTCACATTATGATTTAATCTGAAAAATACTCTAACACCTTGGGCCTGTGGGGATTTTTTCTCAAAAAGTGGTAAATAAATAAATAGAAAGGTGGAATAACCTTTATTTCCTGTGGTCTTAAAGCATCAAATTAAAAGCACAGGGACAACTGAAGATGGTGTCCTGGGTTCAGCTGTAACAGTTATGTTTCTTCTTCCTAGCAGCTGGTACAGAGCTGTGTTTCAGCTTTAGTCAGAGAACAATGCTGATAAAACACCAATGCTTTAGTTGTTGCTAAATAATGCTCACTCTGATCAAGGACTTTTCAGTCTCAAATGCTCTGCCAAGGAGGAGGGGCACAAGAAGCCGGGAGGAAGCTGAGACAAGACACCTGACCCAAACTGTCCAAAGGGGTATTCCATACCACAGCACATCATGCTCAGTATATAAACAGGCGGGAATTACCCAGAAAGGCAGATCACTGCTCAGGTCAGGCTGGGTATCGCTCAGTGGGTGGTGAGCAATTGTATTGTGCATAACTTGGGTTTATTGGGTTTTTTTTCACTTTCCCCTCATAGTTTTATATTCTCTCCCCCTGTTATTCCCTTTATTATTATTATTAGTAGTAATAGTTTTATATTATACTTTAGTTATTAAACTGTTCTTATCTCAACCCCTGAGGTTTACATTCTTTCAATTCTCCCCATAGGCAGGAAGATCTCTCCAGAGCCGGGGGGAAAGGGAAGTGAGTGTGGTTCTGAGTTACTGGCTGGGCTTAAACCATGACCGAAGGCCACCAAAGGACATTTACAGCTCAATGTTTGGAATGGTTGTGAGGAGAATTAAGAGGATTTTAAACCAAGCAACAGGCTGAAGAGGTTTGAATAATCAAGGTGAGAGAAAAACTCCTGCTTTGTGGTGTTTTATAGGACAGGCATACATAAAGAAAAAGCTTAATGTTTTGTAAAATGAAATCTTAGCTAAGTGACTCCAAGAAGAGTCCATAAAAGTTCATATACCCTGATTGTGAATTTCTGCAGTTTGATGGCAGAGATAGCTGTAACATCAAATTTTACCCCTACTTTGCACCAGGTAAAAAAAACAGTGTGCACTAGGTAAAAAAAAATCATCAGCCCTCACAAAGTACTTAGTGCCAGACCAGAAATGACACTGCCTGTTCACTTTCCCTAGGATGTTCCTTTATGTAACTACCAAAGGGATTCTTTGCCTTCTGCTTTTGAAAGAGGCATCCCATTCCTCCCATCCATCAGAAATAAGTGATCAGCAATATCCTGAATTTCAGCTAAAGCCCAGCTGCCTAGCTGATTCCATTAATCAATCTGCAGGCTGTATTTGGAAGGTTTAGCTGAATTTATTGAATGAACGGATATTTCTGGTAGTAAATCATTTTGCATTTCAATTACAGTTTTATTTTAAGGCTGGTTAGCCAGAACTAGCCAATGATGAATAAATAAGCTGTCTGCCTCTGTAACCAGGATCTGGGATTTCCTTCTTCTGCAATAATACAATACATGTACTGCAGGTGGAATTTTCCATGTTCCATGAAAATTATTGTTTAATGTGATTTTCCACCAGAAAATGGAAACTACAGTACAAAACAAGGACTCCACTACCATTTTTGAGCATCTGGGAACTTACTGAATGGTATTGCTGGAACTGCATTTTTTGTTCCCCTAGTTCTGGACATTACATTTTCTTGGACTAACAGATATTGACAAGTAGATCTCAAACAAATGGAGGTGGGAACTTCAGGACCTCTGTAGCTCAGATTTACCTTTGCACTGGGACAGGAAAACCTCCTTAAAATCTGATAAAGTGTGTACCGTATGTGATCTGTCAGAACACTATGCTGAGAGTATTGAACTCCCCATTGAGGGTGAGAATTGCATATCTTTTTTCATCTCCTTTGCCAAAAGACAGCAACATTAGCACAGGCACATACAGAAGAGCTGCCTTGTGACTTCTTGTTCCCCTGTCTTAGTTAGACCCCATGTCCCATTGGCTGCAATAGCCTTGGGAGAGGTTTTAACTTCCCACATAGCCTCATCTCCTCTCATTCTTTTGCTGCAGAGGTGACGCTGGTTGAACCTCCATCACTGCGCTGAAACTCTTTGGACAGATGAACTGGGAAAATAAATTATGCCAGTACTGTGGCTTCTAAATAAAAGAGAGGAAGAAGTGCAGAGTCTCTGTTTCTTTTGATAAAAAGTATGCTTGTTGTTCTTATAATTCAAATGCATCACTTTCACTGGGTTTTTAGCTGGGTTTTGGGAAGAGGAGACGAAACTGTTATAACAGGAGATCTGCAGATTAGTCTTTGACACATTTACTGTAAGTTGTTTGAGCCATGTCAGGCAATACCAGATGTAAATCTGATCTCTATTCTGAATGGTTAAATTTCTTCATCTGCAGGGAAAAACACTGATGAACATTAATTTTTATTTGACATTGAGTGGCTCTAAGCATTTTCACAGAGCCTTGGTATCATCTGTGTGTCATCTGGAACTACTGAATATACTATCTGAAACCCCTGCAGCATGAAGCACTGGTTATTCCTTTTTTTGCCAGAAATGTTAGTAGAGCCACTGATAGCCACTGGGATATGTTCCAGTGCTTCCTAATAAAAGAGAGAAAACGAAGCTCTCAAGACAAGTTGCTGCTGGGTTACTTGCTGTAGCCACATGATTTTCACATTTTCTGCTGACTGAATTAAATGATCCACATCCAACATCAACAATTGGAGTAACTGAATCTACACTTTAAAGAGCTGGTTGAAGCCCACACTTCCTCCAGCTTCAGGCACTGATGACTGATAGCAAGACTTGTAAACAAACCAGGAGAAACAGCACAGTCCTGCTCATCCTCCGTCCCCTGCTGTCACAACTCCTCCTTTTTCCTGACCAGGATAATCTTTATTCTAACCCAGGCACTTCACCTCTGGTATAGGCATGCAAAAACATCCTTGTGTATTTCAAATGAAGCAAATAGCTTTAGGCTATTAACGATAAATTGCAGATAAGTCAAATTCCAAACATGTGATTTGGCTTTAGGTGTGAATTGCAAATGCCTATAGAATTGAGGGCATTTTTATTTCCAGATTCTTTTATAAGAAAAGCTTTCTTTAACAAAAAATTATGACATATTCTCATGCCCATTTTGATTCAGGTTGGTGAGTAAACATTAGCTGAAGTGTTGATATTACAGAGATGTTTTTGCATCAGGGTGAGCAAGAAGTGGCTGCTCCCTCAATCTCTTCACCAAAGGTCATGTTTAAGGAGAGTGGAAAACCAATGTTTTCTCCTTGCATTTTGAATCAGGTTGAAGTTAAAAAAATCAAATAATGATATAAAAAAGAAAGTGATAATCAATCACTTATGGGCCCTGAGGTATCAAAGCAAGATCAGTAAAGACAGCTTCACTGATCCGATTCAGAGACATCATCTTCATCCCCAGGGTGTCTGTGATCCATCAGCAGACAGCATGGAGCAGGCAATCTGGAACATTTGGTTCTCTCTTCTGTGGTGGATGTAAAAAATCTGGACCTATTTGAGGTGTTTGTGTTAGACTCATGGTTCAGAAGGAACTTCTGCAATGATTGATTTACTTCTTAACTTAAAGTCACATCTCTAAAGAAAGCCTAGAATAACAATGCGGTTTTCCACTGCCCACTTGGGTTACAGACTTCCAAGCCTATGGACATCTGCTGCTTTGTAGCCATAACAGGCCATGTTGTAGTTATCCCACAGACATTTCTTTAACATGCATGATTATCATTATTTTCATAATTAATAACAGATTTATAAGGCTTTGAAGTTTTGATATCTTTGCTGGCTTGGGAGAACAATAGTGAGAGATGTAAGCCTGGGTGTTTCTTTCCATCTTTCTTTAGCAGAGAATTGTAAATCAAAAGCCAAACTAGTGGAAAGGTTATTAGCTGTCAGAGAAGGCAGCTCACATTCACTTGAATCCAGTGATCCTTATCCTGTCTTGTCTCAGTTTGTAACAAAAATTAAGCCAACTGGTTTTTGCATAATCTGAACTTGATTTGTATTCTTGAAATCTAAGAGAAAAAAATAATCTCCGTAAAATAGAAATTTGACTCTTGCATCTACATTTGGTTAGATATTAATACAGTAACACTTAAAATGTGATTTGCTCATATCAAATGACTTCCTACAGCTAAAAAGAAAGTACAAGATTCCCTGAATTCTTTCTGTTGTGCTTATCACCCAGAAATCATGACAGAATGATACTTGGTACTTTTGAAAGCCTCATAAATCCAAAATAGCTCTACAAGTTTAAAAAACCACAATGCAATATGTTTTTATTTCAAGTTGAAAGGTGACTGATGAAAATACAAACTGACTGAAGCTTCTTTTCACAAGCAAATACAAAATTTAATAAGTTCTTCATTTTGATTTTTTTTTCAGGAGCACATGGACCTGCTGGTCAAAAAATGTGAGATGCTAAACTATATCTTACATTGAAAGCCAACATGTGAATGAGAACAAAGCACTGTGCCAGGGTCTATTTTCAGTCCTTTGTTTTCCAAAGATAATTTATAAATGTTTCAGTTAACAAAGAGGAAAAATAATAACCCCAAGAAGTTCTGAATTTCCTGCTTTTAACAGCAAAAAAGCCAGACTGCACAGTGCTTAAGGGCTGTAAGCAGAGAATGCCACAGGGAGAAATTCACTCTGTTGCAAACATGCTGTTGCTCATATTTGTCAAGGGCAGTGGAGTTAACCATTGCTCCTCCTAGTAATATCTAGAGGTTTGATGCAAATGTAAATGTCCATAGAAGTCATCAAGTGTCTTCAATGATAAATACAACCTCCAGAACTAAGCCACCATTAGCAAAATGCTGCTGCTTCTGTGCTCAGCCTTTGCACTGAGTCAGTGGCAGAAACTGCAGGAGGAATAATGCTCATCCTAGATTTTAGTGTCTAGTAGTAGGCAATCTGAGATTTGCATGGCTGCAATCTAGTGGTGAAGTACAAAGAAATAGGTGCTGAAGTGTGTGGAAGACCTGCCTGATGACTCTGATGGGAATATCATCTGTAATATACCGAGGTTTTTTTAGCCTCTTCATCTTAAAAAAAATTTATTAGCAATTTTTAATCATTACTTCAGGAAGTAGAATCCTGCAAAGCAATGTGTGTCAGTGTCAGATGGGGTGGGACAGCATATAGTGGCTGTCTGCTTCTTTTCATTTTTATTTTTTAAAAGAAGGTGTAACATAGATGGCATTCTGTGGCTCACTTTTCCATTTGCAAAACCTTATCTGGAGCTTTCATCATGGAAAAGTTATTTGCAGCACTTTGTTTCCTACCAAATTAAGGTCAAAATGTGCTAATGTCTGGTGGGAAGGGCTGCAAAATCTAAGGCATGATGTACTGAATGAGCTATTAAAATGCAGGTAAGGTAGAAATAGCCCTGCAGTGTATGGGGCTAGATTCCTGTGCTGAATTGCAATGAATTACTAAGGTGATCTCAGAGGATTTAACTAATGATAAGTCACCAAGGACTGGTTAAATAAAGGTGAAACTAAACACAACCACGTAAACAAGAAAGATAGCATGATTGCATCTGGGCTAATTTCCTAGCAGGATTTATTTCTCTTTTATAAAAAAAAAAAATTTACTTGAAAGAGTTTAGTAACATTTTTAGAGGTCATTAAGCCAAAGCAATTTATTTAAACAGAGCAAAAACCTGCTGATTGCCATTCAGGACCTTTTCTATTTTTGGATATAAGTGGTGCAACTCCAGTAATGTCATACCCTTTCAAGAGCTAGTCCTGCTGAAGACCAAGCTCATAATGATCATGTAGGCTCTTTAGTAATGCTAACTCTTACTGCACTGTGCCTCCCTTCTCTGCCATAGAGCACATAAGCAGAGATCCTGGAAAGCAATGAAAGGAAAACCAGAACAAAGTGCTTTGAAGAGGATGTAGATCATGAGGGCAAAAGGAATATATTTGGGGCTTGCCATAACTTTTTTTTTTTTTTTCTGTTCAGTGTCATTCCCCACAAGGTCTTTTACAAAGCAGTGAGCAATCCAAAAGGTAATTCAAGACATCACTTAATTCATTTTGCAGCTGTTTCACCATCCAGGAGGATGCACAGAACAGACCACCAGGCAGATTCAGGGCACTTACGAGCAGAAGATTTTCCATCATTTAACCCATTTCCATATTTGGGGCAAGATCATTCCTTATTTGTACATTGAACAGCCTGTTTAATTTTAAACATCCCACCAATGGGGTTCTCACTACTCTCACTGGAGACAGGACCTTTCTACAACTTTTAACAGAAAAGTTTTCTTGTAAAAATGTCAGCCTACTTTGTGCTAAGAAGCACAAAGATCAGATCTGTGGTAAGCCCTGAGGGGAGGAAGGGAAGCTGCTGGTGTTGATTCTAGGGCATGATAAGGAGGGCAACCTCACCTCCTACTCTGGTTGACTACTGTAGGTATATTGAGGGGTCATGAGAAGAATGTTAATCTGGATTGACAGTTTTCAGTGATTATCATTAACAACATTTTATAGGGAAATTACAGTGTTTAGTGTGAGGTGTCCCTGCGCATGGCAGGGGGGTTGGAACTACATGATCTTACGGTTCTTTCCAACCCTAACTATTCTACGATTCTATGATTCTCTGATTCTACAGTGACTGCTGTCATTGTGGGTTTGAAAAGAAAATACTGTCTAGAACTGTCCAGGCCAATCTTTCTTTCCTTTACATTAACATGCCTGTTTTCTGTGTTTTGTTTTTTTTCCAATTCTTCCCTTCACCCAAGAACTTTCCAAAATGAATAGAAACAAAAGTAGGAGCTGAGATGTTGAAAAATTGACCCTTAATATGTTTTTATGATTCTGCTTCTACTTTTCAAGGGTGTTGCAAGCTCCTGTTCCTTCATCATTTTATCTGAGCTCTGAACTGGGCATCCACAACCAGAACCAGCTAAACATGGAGCTGTTTCCTGTCCAGTGTTAGATTTGATATCTAGTTTTTGCAGCAGAGCAGTATGGCATGATATTGCAGGGGTGGGTGAAGAACAAAATGTCATTCCACAGCTCAAGGAAACCCAGCCTACTTCTAGCTTTTATTTCAAACAAATCATCACTATTCTAAGATCAGCTTTTCCCCCATTTGGGACTGCTTCTTTTATTATAATGTGTTACTAAAAAGAATAAGGTCTGGTGCCCTCTGTTAGTCAAGGTTGTCAAAATAAACCCATTATTCTGGCAATTGGGGTTCTTTGAAATATACCATACCAGAAGAATCCAGACTCAAGAGAAAAGAGGTTCAGTGACATGATGTCTGCTTTCACAGCATTATTGTTCTCACTCCCAGCTCATCATTTGGGGATTGTTTCCAGTGGCTACATGAACAGCCTACTGCTAACATCTTTGTCAAGTACAATAGTTCAACCATGAACAAACATGATACAAGTACACTCAGTAATTACATTTTGAAGACATGGGCGATCAACTAGATACCATACTGGCATGGAGATATATTGACAATACTAATTGTCTTCTGTTACTGTCACTGCTTATCTTGCTTCATTTTGGTCATTCCCTTCATTTTCCCAGATTCACATGGAGTCTTCTGGGCAGCTGTGCAAACTAGATGCCAATGTCTGGAGTGAATTTCCTGGCCTCTTTAGCTCTGATATGTGAGTGACAGGCTTTCTACTAACAGCATACACTTTTAAGGGCTCAGATATGACTCTGCTTTGGCTGGCTGCAGTAGCTTTGGAGGCCAAGTACAAACTAGCATGCATTCAGCTTGGAAATGAGTCATGGAGCCACCCCAAGTAATGCTTTCCTTCAGTGTGTTCTGAATTGTGAAAGTATCAAGTTCTCTGTGATTCCATAGAAGATGAAGAAGTGAAATACCCTTTTTTTTTTTTTAGCTCAAAATAATATGTCCCCATGGCATATCCTAAATGTATAGAATCTACCCATGTACAGCTTCACCTCCTGGAGAACTGTGAAAGTGTGCCCAACTTCTAAGGAATCTAAGTAGGAAAGAGGACAGTTTTACTAAGCTTTATAGGCTGATTACTATATGTTCATCTGCTGTTTCATTTAAAAATTTCCCACTATTTTTCCACACTCCTTTCCTTTTTTTGTTTTTTTTTTTTTTTTTTTTTTTTGGCTTTTTTGAAAAAAGGCATTGAATTTCATGAAATTAATTCAATATGCTTATAAACTGGCAAGAAATAGGAAGGTTCCGGCAATGCAGGACTATGGATCATCAAAATGGGGAAAAAATTCTGCAAATCATTTTAACTTTATGTAACAGTAAATAGGAGTTATCAGCAAGAGAAGTCTTATTAACTGCACAAAGAAAAGCAAGGAATGTAAGAAAACTTTCTTACACTGCCATTAGAGTGAATGGCAGTGATAGTGAGGAGCATATAAAGGAAAAAGTGAGATTAAGATACTAATAGGGTTTGGGAATAAAGGAGGAAGAAGCTGGAAGCTGGAAGAATTTATAAATGGAGGACTGCAAACAAGAATGAGAATATAATAACTGAAACTTCAGAAGAGAGGTAAAAGAGAGGGAATATATTCTCAATAGAGCTTCAGCAGTTTGTAAACATAATCTCTGTATGGGAAATTACTAATCAAACACAAATTCTCAAAGCTTGTCCACAGATCATCTCTCAGTGAACTTTTCTTGCACCATACTGTATTGTTCCTCTGTACTGAAAATGAGGCTGGGGAGTCCAGGGATATTGAAGAGTTCACACAAACTCGTCATCTCACAGAAAGACTCTTCAGGTGGAAAAATATTGAGCTATGAAGTACACTCCTTTCTCTACTTTGACCCTGTTTGGGTTTCTACAGTTTATGCAGGTTCTAATAGAAAGAAAAACATTCAAACAAATAAAACTCAAACCCAGACAATCCCTTCTCTCAAAACCATCTCCCCCTTCTCCTCCTGAACTGATCTTCTAATGACTTTGCACTAGCCAAAGTTCTAATGGGCATTGTCAGTGTACTTTCATATAACCAGCAAAGCCAATTCAGTTAAAAACTCGGAATTTAAAATCCAGGCTGTCATGAGCAATGACATGGAAAAACAGCCTGATGTGGAAAAAAGCCCTTCCCTGGTTTTGGAATTGTTTAATGGTGGAGGGAGGAATTATTTTACCTCATGATTTCTTTCTATATGTTGCAAACATCCTCTGTAAATATTACAACAGAGATGTCTGAGAGGAAATAGAAGGAAATCTAGAAAGAAAGCGCAACTAGTAGAAGTTTAGCAGTTTGAAAATACAGTTTTTATGTAGGGAATTATTGCCCAAAAAGAAGTTCAAAACTAATACATGCGTTGCCTTTTTTTTTCTGCTTTGCTCCAGCTGCATGTTTTTATACAAGGCATAAACTCCACTCTGTCAAGGAGATGAGATATACCTCCAAGTCCTGTTTTCCTAACAGCAGAAATCTAGCTATTGACCTAATTACAGGACTCTCCTTGCTGAAGGCAAGGGAATGACCTTTTCTTCATAGGAGAAGATTGCATATTTCTGCATACCCCTTCCAGCCGGTTATCAAGGGTTATCTGTCAGCATCCCTAACTCCTCATCATGGTGGTAATCTTATCTGACCTGTACATTACTGAGTAATTCAGGTACAAGGTTGCACAAGAAAGGACTTGGTAGTTCTTGATGAGCAGAAAACTAGGCATTTAGGGCATCAGTCTGCCTCAGTTGTAGCTGTGAAATGCTAATGAAAATGGGAGTACCCGAGTACAAAATACCGGTCTTCCATTTTAGACTGTGCTTGATTGTTTCAACTCTGAAGCTGTCAGTTTCCTCCCTGCCCAGCACCCTTTCTCGGTGGGACTCTATGTCATTGTTTGGGTTCTAGCTGATGGTTCTTTCTCATCTCATTGTTTATACTGTCATGACCTTTTGTTGTTCTGCTGTCAAGAGCCCTCATTATAATTTTAGATAGGAGGTCATGCTTCTAACCAACCCTTCTCTCTCATTCAATTAACATTTCCAATGTTTTTAAATTGTATTGGTCTAATGGCCAGGGATTTCCTTCCAATTAGTACCAGTAGTGAAAGGCACATATCAAAGTTTATTTGCTTGTATCAGTACTCTCTTTTGATCTGCTGGAAGGATCTGGTGAACATACAATTAAGAAGTTCCTCCTAGGTATCTTTCCCTAAAGGACCAACAATACCTGCAGGGGTCTATTAGCATTTCAATATGTTTCCCACCTCAGGAAATATCTCTGCTTCCTCGCCTGGCTGGTTAAGGTAGCTGTATATTTTGCATGCATAAGACTTAGAGTCACTGCCTGCCACTGCTGAGACTCATTATCCTCCACATTCCACAATTAGGGATTAGACTTGCATTCAACCTTCTTCACCTCCCACAAAAGGGTCAAATGTGCACAGCCATTTGGGAAGGGTCAAACAATCAATGCTGTCAGAGAACGACCAGCAGCATCCACGACAGACAAGAAGACAGTGACAGCGCTCTGTAGGAACTGCTTGTATCAGACTAGCAATGGGCACATTTCTTGATGTCTTCATACACTTATCTCTTCAGATGTGTGTGATTACCAGGCCTTGTCTACATAGCTGCTGGTCATGTGGACTGAACAGAAGGGTGCTCAGAAGGCACAAGTACTTCCTGATCTCAGCCTCAGATTACACCTCTTGGAAGGAGAGCAGAATAGCTTGTGGGAAGGGTATTCCACTATGTTGTTTTAAAGTACTGAACGCTTAGTGCAAATCAGAACATGTCAGAAGTAAGCCATTTTAATGAAAGCTGGGAATAGCTCAGCTCTGCCAGAAGTTATACAGCAGTTTAATTGCTTCAACATTTGCCTGTAGTGACACACAGCATGTCTACATCTTGACCTGGTTTAAGCATGTGGAAAGGATTCTTTACCCAACTGTTGGCTCTCACAATTGCAACTCAGATGCAAGTTCTCATTTGAACCCAAGAAGATTACTATCTGCATCTTGCCATGGCCAACCTGTTCAAACACATTCTGTAATTGGAAGGATGATTATAAACAGAGATAGTCCTAGAGCACTGAAATTCAAGGCTCAGTTCCAGCTTTATGGCCAGGAGGTGTGCAGAAGTTTTCTTTGCTTTCTGTTTGCAAAGTTCCCATTGCAAATACCTCATCTAAGGGTGATGGCTCAATTGTAGGCACTTTCTATCCATTCTTCCACCACTCTCTCTTACCTGTCCTCATGATGGATGAAAATGCCGTGACTACACTGGTTCTGACATTGACTCCACATTAGTATGCATTGGTGTTTGGACTCAGAGGTGCTAAATATCCTCCTCTGGGCCCAATCCCTTCAGCACTGTCCCACTAAGGCAGAGCATCCTGTAAATACAACGTGTCTCTGTCTCAGCTGACGGTTATTAAAATTCAGGTAGCTTTTACTTTGTGAAGGTAGATAGTTCATGAATGATCCTGAGTTCCTTTTTGAGTAGAAGATAACTGTCTTGTAGTTTGTGGTCTGTGGGGAGGGGATGTTTTACAGATTAATCTGTACTAAGCATCCATTGTATGTTTTGCAGAGATTATGAAGGATAAGACTTAATGACACAGATTGTCCCCTCTAAATCTATAACTCTTTCTGTAGTTAAAGGATAGAGATATTTTTTTTCCAAAGTGCATTCAAGTATGTTTCAGGCTGAGAGATCAGATAGGAATTCTTCAAGGAAAGGGGTTTCCGTTATCTTAATAGTTCAAGGAATTTTAAAAGGCAGTGTGAAAGCACTTACTGACATACACAGCAAAAGGAATACAACAAGAATACCAGTGGCACTAATAATGGGGCCAAGAGGAATCTAAGCCTTTTAGGTGGAGAGTGCTGAGTTCTTTCTTGCACTGAACAGTGAAAATCAGAAGTAACTCCCCCAAAGTTGGTAGATTTATGCCAGCATAGCCGAAGGAAGCAGACTGCCTGGAACCACTGCTAATTTGAACACAGACCAATATAAGTCTGTGGGAATAAATCTTACATAGTGGATATTAAAGTGAAGTGTTTGTGTCAGCCTAACCTGTTCCAAATGTCAAAGTCTGAAGGATACTACAAACTGTGAAGATCTGTTGGAAGACAGGAGAAAAAATCCCAGTATGCCTGAAAGTATTCCTGCTGAAATCAGTAGGTTTTGGCATTGGCTTCAAGGGTTTGGGATTCAGTGCATGGGAGACTACAATAACAGGTATTTTAGAAAAGAAAAGTTAATAACCCACCAGTGAAATAAGGTGCTGAGCTGAGTTCCCACATGCTTCCCTCAAGATTATAAACATCACTGGACAAATAATGAATATGAGTATTGAAACGGAAGGCAGTTTCTTCCCAGTTTACACCAAAGCAGATATCTTGTGGGATTGGTGGTGTTTCTCTATGTATTATCAGGCTTGTAGAACTTTGCCACTTAGGGGCAAAAGCTGGGGGGAGGTGGTGTGTGGATACAGACACTCCTGCTCCTCACATTGTAGTTTAGGCTTGCAATGGAGAAGAGCAGTTTTTCCCAGGGGATGAAGTCATCTCTACAGACAAACTTTGTGAACTTGGGATCCAATCCATCATTCAGCAGAACCAGAGACAAATTTTTGATGTGGCTACAATCGCAGATGAATGAGACTTGTGGAGAGACAGTCTTGTGAACATATGCAATGCACCTGAACTAAGAACTTGCGTGTTGTGTACCTCTGATTAAATTCAGGATCATCTCTCTTTTCAGTACAAAACCCCTAAATTCAATTTATTTGTGCACTCATCAGGGTTGAAAACTTTGCAGTCCTAATAGGCCAGGAAAAAACTAATAAGATTTGATTCATTTATCACTGTAGCCTTCGATTTAAATGCCACATTCACCAGCTTTCTCCCAACAGGCACTAAAAATCTTCAGTTACTGGTATCAACATCTGCATGACTCTATTTATAAAGAAATCCTATTGTCACATACTGATCAGTAAAAGGTAGCTATGCCTTAGGTTTCTAATCATTATGAATCCATTTAAAATTCCGTGCAATACCAGCAATCCTATTGAATTCATTAGGGGATTCGCAAGGATGGCTTATGTAGTTCCACAGCAATTCCCTTGTAATTCAGCACTAATTAAGCATTATTTCATGCAGGAAATAATGAGCTGTGGAAACCCTGTTAGTGCCAAATAATGGAGTAAAGGTGTGTTTACGTATTAAAAACAACCTATGAATGCTCCAAAAGGTTAGAGCAGGTCTTGACTTTCTTACCCTGGGGAAGAGAAGGGATCTTAAAGGAGTCATCTCTTGCTTAACTCAGTTGAGTATCGTCTAAATAAAGACTGAATTAGAGAGGGACAGAATTTGGAAAATCACTCCGACTTTACACATTTGAAATGTCAGTGGTTAAATTATTAGAAAGGTTCCAAGTCAGGGCCTTGGTTAGGCAGGGCTCCAAGTACTTGAGTTGGTGATCTTATTGTTAATTATAGCAAGCAAAAGGATTGTAAACTTTTCATTTGAAGAGAAGTTTTGACTCCAGACGTACAGAAGATGCCAGTTTCACACTGTGTTTAGGACTGGATTTCCAGGTGCTCAACAATGAGCTTTTGCAGCACACAATATACTGTGGGGGTCCCAACTTTCCTCCTCTGTTCTCTCATATCCCAGTCAGGGCTTGGAGCTAGCATGGGGTGAAGAGAAGCTACTCTCTGTTTCGCAGGGGCACTGCCTTAATCTGTTCATTTCTAACTGCTCTTACCGTGCCTGAGAAGGATGCTGCCATGTTCAAAGCCATGTGGTTCTGCTTTCCAAAGAGCAGATGCTAGGAGGTCCCTGGGGATGGTTTTGCAGTCCATCACTGAGATTGCCTGGGAGGGGCTGGGTACCACAACATAGCTTACCTTGACACCCCACTAATGTGGTCGGAGGATTTCAAGGGGAATTGCAGTGTTCACACCCTGGTAATTTCCGCTTCTGATCACAAATTAGACCATTAGAAAACAATTGCATCTGAACAGCTGTCAGAAGGAGTTCATCAGACATGTAAGTCTTTTGGCTGGCACTATAACATGCAAATACTTGCTACAAATATTGAAATGCTTAGTCATTAACAGAAGTTGGTGAGAAGGAGTTCTGCTTTGTTGTACTTTGAAAGACCAGCAAAATGCCTAGAACATGAACTATTTTGAAAAACAAGGATATTGGCCTGTAGGAGGAAAAATCATTTGACGAAAAGACATTTCCATGACAAAAAAATGGGCACAATATTATTTCTGAGAGGTGCTTAGCTATCCTCAACCCATTATGAAGGCTAGTAAATTGTCCCCTAATGTTCTCTGTGGGAGCAGAGAAGTGACAAAGGGATAGACATGTTGGATACATCATACTAAAGCTGGCTGAAGGCTTCTCAGTATTCAGTTGGTTTTTGGTGCCCAAGGACAAGGGAGAAATAACTATACTGTACTTATGCTCTCTGAAGTGCTGCTGGCTGGAACGAGGTGAGGTGTGTGGGACTCAGAGCCTGATTCTCCTTTAATATCCTGGAATCTGCCTGGGGAAGGGCAGTGCCTACATGAAATCCACCAGAGAATTGGAGCAGCTCTGCACAACAGGAAGCCATAAATCTTTCTCAGTCTTGAGGAGCTAAGAATGAAAACACCTAGGAGAATAGCTCTTTAGATGTTGTTTTCTGCCTGCTGCCCTTCTAGATTATGGCCCTTAATAGCTTTGCAGATATTGCTTTCCAAGCAACCATGGCAGGAAGAGGAAAGCCTGTCAGAGCAACACTGAGGCTGAGAAAGCTTTCTCTTCCAGTGGGACCTCTGAATTTTTTCCATTGCACAGATTTCTGGGACAGATGGTTAAATATTATAGCTCCCAACTTTGCTGCGACAAGTACAGTGCTTAACAAGGCAAGGGAAGGGAGGAGCTTGTCCCTTTCAGTGTTCGCTTTATATCACTGGGTTTGCAAGTTCCATCTTCACAGTGGTGGCGGCAGGGGCTGTGTCAGTCCTTCAAGCAGGCTGCCATTTGCTGTAACCTGTATTGACTTGTGAGAACTCTTCATTTCCTCCTCTGATTTTCCTCAGTCTCACAGCTCTGGAATTCAATACACAAGAGAAAGGAATGCAAAAATACTTGGAAGCTTAAGGTAATCAGGAGTTGGCTGGTGGGAGCTTTGCAATACATAGTGAGAAATTATTTTATTTTTGGCATTCTTCTGGGAATGCTGTTTAGGTTGAATTAAAAATGCAGGTTAAGCTAAAGAGGCAGGGCTTTCTATTGGAACCCTTTCTTTAGCAACACTCCCTTTGCGTTCAAGGGGAACTTTTTGCTTCTTAAATGTTTCTAAGACCAAATTCGGACTTCTGCTAGTCTAAGCTGCTGATGGCTGTGTGTAAAGCTAATTGCTTGTTTGTCCTGTTTCTGCTGTGACTGTGCTTGTTTCATGTAGATTTTTTTCTACCCTTCCCCTTCAAAGCAGTAACTCTCCTCAACAGATCTGGCTTCAAACAAAAGAAGATGCTGCAGTTCCAATGCAAATTTAAAAGTCAATGAGGCACACACAAAAAAGAGACATGACCCAGGATGAGCTCAGTCCAATGAATAAATTCAAACCATTTAGTGGATGTTTGGAAAGATCAGAAGGGCACTTTTGCTTGCAGCATTTTAACAAGCCTCCATGAATTGGCAAGAAGCCTGAAAAATGAGTGGCAGTGGTGGAGAGTAATTCAGTTGTGATCACTTGAGGGTGATGAATGAGGAAGCGACATAGTCTGTGCAGAGACAAGCAATCTTTTCTAAAACAATTGTACTTAGTCCTCATGTCTGGAGATTTATATTGCAATGGTGGCAACACTGGTAATTAATGAATCAGTCCTGACTTTTGGGGAGACTGTTAGAAACATTAGGCTGAAGAAGGAGCAATGTGAAGATCCAGTGAGATTTTCTCAAAAGGCTGAAATATTCCTAGACACTGGATGTTGCTGTATGAGGCTGATAAATTTGTCTTTAGCCTGTGAGATTGAGCATGGTTTAAAAGGGCTGGGAAAAAATTACTTCAGGGCACGTTCTAAGGTAGATGGAGGATGAATTAAGATTAATGAGAGTCTTACAAGTGGGCTGAAACTAGCAGTCCTGATATGACAACAGTGATAAAAGCCAGCAAGACCAGCCTCAGAATGTGAATTACTTGCTTTATTCAGTGCCCCTTGTGGTTATGTCTAAGCCATTTGTTCATGCATGCGTGTGAACGCATGTATGTACAACTGACATCCATTTTACATTAACCATGCACAAAACCTCAGTGACTATCAAGACAAAAAGAGGAAAACATCCTTAAATCCCATGATGTAAGGCTTTTTCATTTTTCTCTTCTCCTTCGACTGTAAATCAAAAGGATGATTATGTCCTGTTAATAGTTAGATGTGCTGTAAGTTAAATTGACCTAACAAGGCAGTTTTCAAACAGGAAACCTGGTAGGAGTTTAATGACATCTTACAGTACACCTATCCTGGCAATATAATCATTAAAATTTGTCAAGTGTAAAAGCAAATGACAAAATATTACCCCAGAGCAACTTACTTTATAAATGCAACAATGAAGCTGCTAAATGGTTTCTCTGGATATTTACTTCCAGATCTGAAGTCATATTGATTTGGCTTCATCTCCTGAAGGGCATAGGTTCATAATTTTATGGAGGATACAAGATTAGAAAGATTCACTTTACATGAGAAGTTTCCAAGTCTTCACTGCAAATTGGTGTAGAATTATGAAGAAGAAAGCAGCCAGAAATGATTGAAACTGTCTTGGAAGACGATGATTTCTGTTTGCTTATTTTTATTATTTTTTTTAAAAGGCATGCTAGGAAGAGGTAGATTCCACACTGAGGATCCACATTCCTATGTATCATTCCTAAAATTGCATGGATCCAGGAAGGACATTTGTTGCTTGGAGAAATATCATGGGAGGAAAGATCTTATTGCTGAAAGGTACATAATGTAAACGTCATTCATCATGAAAGAGAAAACAAAAAAACTCCACACAAATATATGTAAATATATTCAGATATTTGTGAACACTAAATCTTAAAAATCCAAGGGGATGTTGGAATATGAGACATTATCATTGTGGCTTGCCTGAGGTTGGAAACAGGATAACCTCACGGATTGCAGCACCCAACAGGGACAAATTACACCAGAAGAGGAAACGAAATGGTGTTTTCTAATGGTCTCAATAATGCAGCATCTTCATGTTTGCTCTCTGACACCTCTTTAAGTCACCAGCTACTTAGAGGATCTATGTGCTGCAAACACTTATATTATCACTTAGCAGCATGCTTGCAAGTAGTGTCTTTGAAGAATGTGTGTAAGCATTATGCCACTCAGTGCAGAACTTAGGGGGCTGAGGGAAATACATAGCCCTTGCAAAAAGAGATGCCTGACTCACCCATCGTTGGATGACAACTATTTTACATAATTTCTGGGGAAGTGAACAGGAATTTGAAGGTAAAAGAACTATTTACTTTTGCATGTATTGTTCAGGTTAATAGCAGATGCCAGGACTGGAGCTAGGACATGGTTCAAGGTATGAATAGCTACTTCGTATCATAGCATATTCCCTTTTATGCCTTTGTGGTAGTTTAAAAAACCATAACCATAATTATAACTGTACATTAACTTTGATATTGTGTTACACCAGCAGCATAATGTAAAGGGTCCCTGACGAAAGTCAAGCAAAACTTGCTGAGTGGCAAGAGGACCTGAAGAGTTTTTCTGATTAAGGAAAGAACTGTTTGATACTGATCATCTTGAGTCTGGCTAAGCATTATTACAATGTTCAGCATTTGAATGTGAAATCATCAGGAAATAGCTATGTGACTTTGGATACCACTACTTTCAGGCAAAATATTTCTTTAAGAAAAATAGCCATTGTGAATTTTTTTCTTACCTCTTCAAAACAGTGGGAAAGCAGTTCTTAAATGGAGAGAGAATGTCTTTCTCACACAAATACAAGCAAATACTGAATTAAAAGATGGATAACACCCTTGTTATTTTTGTCTGATTTTAAAATAAGAAGCAACACTATGTCAGGATTTGTGGGTTTCCTACAGTTGCCCATAAGCTTGCATACTTTATAAACACAGTCTTCCCTGTGCATGGGAACTTGGTAGAATTTTGTCAGTTGCTATGAGGTATTTCAGTAGTTTTGCAGTGTTGTAATGCAACAATTCCTTACTGAGGAAATTTCTTAATTCACATTATAGTTTCCATACAGTTTAGAAGAATGAAGGAGGAGTTCTGAAATATGAATCTCCTGGAGAAAAAAAAAAACACAGTACAGCTGACTGCAGTAGTTGAAAACTGGAAAAGCTTGAGCTTTTTCCCTGAGCTCTGCAGTTCCTGTGGGGTAAATCAAGTGGTGCTGACACTCCTGCATTCACCAGCTTGTTTGGGTCCCATCTACAGCACTAATTTTCCTGTAATGTGTGATACTCATTTCACTAGGAGGAATATGCACATAAAGAGTTGCTATTAGCTGTCTACTCTTTTGGCCCAATGGTATCTGTAGTTCACCTCACTCAGTTCCTGGTGGTGGTCACTTCCTGCTCTGCGGTGAAGACCACCAACCTTGGGGGGTCAAGCAGGGGAATACAAAGTAGAAAGGATTAGCTTTAGCAAATAAAACCTCTAACAATTTAACTGCTGTAAGTAAATACTAATTAAGTAATATTCATGTGCTACTAGATGTTGAGTTATGAAAGCGGGCTAACCAGGCTGTGCTATCTTGGTGCTTTTCTTCTTCATGCTCAGGATGCTACAGCAATAAAGGCACAGAGAGACCACCCTGCTGTTCTAGGTGTGTGGCAAATACCAACTTAAATGCTGCTGGGTTTTTCAACTCCAGTCCTCCACAAACATGTTCAATAGATGGGCACCAAAGCAAGCTTCCTACAACGTCTTTCATCAACCACCACCTCACAAATCAGAGTAGGAAGCTCTCGTGAGACCCCACTTGGAGTATTATGTACAGTTCTGGTGTCCTCAACATAAAAAGGACATAGAACTGTTGGAACAAGTCCAGAGGAGGGCCACGAGGATGATCATGGGACTGGAGCACCTCCTGTA
>JANRGW010045946.1:0-13461 GCA_024733675.1 Psilopsiagon aymara | reverse complement strand
ATCACTAAGCCATAACTAAAAACATTGGTGTTATCAGCACTGTTCTCAGGCCACAAGTCAAAAACACAGCGCTGCACAAGCTACCAAGAAGGAGAAAAATGACTGCTGCTGCTGAACCCATGACAACAATTCATGAACTTTGGAGTCCTACAGTTGATAGTTCTACTCATCAGAGTATGTTATCTTAATAGCCTGTGCAATTTATCTACTGCTCAAAGATTTCATCTAGTTAGAGAAAAAAAATTGCCTGATTCTGGAGAATAACATTTGATGAGGAAAAAAATATCAACCTACAATTAAGATGTTCAGGAGAGCATGGGCTACCAGGGTTGCTATTACTGTCTTCCTTAATGTTGTATGGTGTGTGGTATGGTGTAGTCCTGCAAATAGCCCAAAGAAGACCAGTCTTCCAGCAATCATTACTTCACATCTCTGAAGACCTTGCACTGAAAACACTCCAATAAGATCACTGCCAAAATATCATAAATTCCTTAACTTCACAGAAGTTAATTTAAAAATGCAATATTATATGTTATCCAGAGCTATAATGTGTGTTCATAAAGATGTGAGAAAGAAAACAGAGCAAGTTCAATAAATTTTAATCAAAGAGAATTAAAAAAATCAAGGATGAATCATAAACATGACAAGTAAAAAAGGACGATATGAACCTCAGTATCATATTTTGGTTTTATTCCTGTAGCTGTAATTTTTAACTTGTTTAAAATATGTATATTTTACTAGGATTCAAACTAACTAATAGGAATCCTGGCAGATGAAGAAACTGCCAAGAGCTAGATAGGTATATAGAAGCAGTTCAAAATATGAACAGATGTGTATTTATGATTTGAATCCTTTCTCCCTTCATTTTGTGCCAACAAAACAGTGTGACGAAAAATGCTAAAAGATATTGTTGCCTTTTCTCAGCGTCAGAAAAACAGGTGAATATGCCTTGCTGTCAGCTCTGAAACAAAACAAAGACCTGATTTAGACAATGAAATTTTTCTGACTGTATTATCGTAAACGCTACATTATTGTGTGAGCTTCAAGGGTGGCTCTGTCACTAATTTCCAGGTCACCACCTTTAGGCTTTAGAATTAGAGAAAATAGCATCGCCTTCAGATTAATTAAAATATCAATTATACCTGATATTAATGTATTTCAGCGGCATTTCCTCCTATTTGTTTAGCCACATCTGCACAGCATTTTAAATAAAGGCTTTTAGATACTGTAGAGCAGGAGTTTTCAGTCTGCTTAACAAGCTCTTAACAACATACAGAAAATATTGTCTTTTTCAAACTTCTAGCTGTTTGGTCTCTGACATGAGGAATGCAGGACATGGTGGTGACTAACAGGTCTTTGTGCATGTGAAGGGTGAGGTAGTACAGATGTCTGTCTGCTTTCAATAATTCTATTTATTGACTTTTAATTAGATCCTTTGCAGCTACATGTCCCTTGATCTAAACTATTTGATCATGCGTTGTGGGTTTTTGTAGGTTAATAATAGTTTTTGGCACAAATATAATGCTTTAGATTTTCAAAGTGCTATACAAACAGTAACTAATTAACCCACAGAAAGGCCTTTGGGAGTTAAGAACAAGATGTAAATATTTTACCCACTTTAAAAAACGGTCATCTGACAAACACAAAATTATTTGCCAAGACAAGGGACCGAGATGGGACAAGGGCTTCTTAAACAGAAGGCAGGAGGAGCTTGGTAAAGTGGATTGAAAGTCAGTATTTGTATTTTGCTGGAAATGTTGATAATTTGATTATTTCCAGTTTTGACCTAAGTCATGATTCAGCTTCTGAAAGTAGAAGAAAAACAGAATTTTTAAAGTACTTATTTAACTAAATCTCAAATATATATTAAAGTATAAATATTTATTTTTTCATCTTTTAACTTGTCTTTATTTTAAAGGTGGTTATCTTATAATACTACTATTTTTTACACATCTGTAACAAAAACATTCTGTGCAGTAGCAGTGATTTACTACTATCACATACTTGCATGTGCTTTAAATAATTTTGTTTTTTTTTCAAAGTAAGAAAGGAATCATCTAGAGAAGAAAATATTTTATTGCCATGGGTACTTAGTTGAAAATAATGTGATTTTAAAGGTAAAGAGAAGCAATATATTTTGGTTTAATTGAAAAAAAAGCATTGTAAAATTGAAGTTCCATTACAAGTTCTGTATCTTGATGTTAGTCAGAAAAGTAACATTTAATGCTATTTCTATCCAGAGAATTCCTTGGTAATTGATGGACAAATAGACATTTTGTACTATTCACATTATTGTACATTTCTTAACTTTGTTGGCTAATCATTATCTTTTTTCTGCCAACTCATATTTCCTTTTATGCAGAATCACTTATTGCTGTGTAACTAACTATTTGTAGTATTCCAGGTTGTGCATAGTATTATAAAGCAAAGCCCCTAGTTGCCACACTTGAGACTTTGCAATTTCGTGCAGTATTGTTCAGATAGTGTGGAAAGAGCCATCTTTCAAAAAAAGCCGAAAAACATGAATCCCAGGGTTATGGACGCTTTGCTCCAACAAAGACTAAATAACAACTAGCTCTTAAATATCTGATATAGCTAAATTATCATTTTGTAACCGATAATATTATACAGTGCTTTAGTACTGTATTACACTGTAAAGAATTTTTATGTCTATTCTAGAAAGAAGTGTGACGGAATGATACATGATGTGTAGAATGCATTTCTGAAAGTTGGAATTGGCGTGAATATGTAACCAAAGTTCAACATTTATTTTTTTATTGAAAATTCTTTGTTAAAAGTCAAGGCTGAATTTTATTAGCACTTATCAGTCATTAATCGTTTATTTCAACTTCTGTCTCTATTCTTCCTATCCCCATTGTGGCTTCTTCACTTCATATGAATTTCAGTGCCGGAAGTTTCCAGTTTATAACTGGAGGAGGTAATAAGACTTGGGTGATGACAAAAAATGTGAGAACAGGGAAGGAGATAACAGCTGAAACAACTAGAAATTAAACCCTTACAGTCCAGGGAGCCATTGTGTCTTGTCCTGGGGAGAGCATTAAGGCAAAAAAAATCAATGTTTATTGCTATTTAGCAATTAAAATCTTAACCTTTTATAGCTTATTAAAATGGATCATGTAGAACTAATGACTATTGAATGCCCAATGAGAATTTCACAGTACTTGAAGTAACAAAGATTTTTAGGAAACAAAGTCAGTGTCAAGATTCTTTGCTCTATTCCGGCTTTTCTAATGAGAGATCTGAACTCTGCCTAGATATGCCCCTCCAGAAGTGAACCAACATGCAAGATGAGAACACTGACTTCCAGAAGCAGAGCCTGATATCAATGGAATAGGCTGGCATCTTATAACAGTGGTTTGGTAGTATCTACACTGACAGAAAAAAACCCAGCAAAACCATGCTGCCCAGGACTTGACAGCAGTTGAGATAGTTGAGATGGCTTAATGAAAACAGTGCTGACATCTCTTCCATCTCTTCCAAGAAGCATCAGTTTCAGAATATATGGTAAAAGCTTGTGGACCCTTTTTTTGTAGGCCTTGACTATGTTCCTGTGACAGTGTAAGAGCCAAAGGGAATTTTTAATAAGTTTTGTTAGTAAGCAAAATAGGCAACTAAGACTTGTTATTCATGTTACCCACTCCCTACTTTTCAGGTTTTCCCATTCCATTTTATTATGGAAAACTGGTTTTCCTATCAATTTTTTTTTTTTTTTTTTTTGGCATTCCCACAGCAGTAGGAGCTTTAAAAGAAGAAAGAAACTATTACATGAATCACACTGAAGTTAAGTTGAATGCTGGTAATGCCCGGGAATGGATGGGTTTTGAGAAGGAAGAGCAAGCCAAACTATTAATTTTTACTTGAAATCCATAGTGACATTTCCAAGCATGGGTGTGTAAAGGGTAAAATTCTCAAAAACCTGTTTACAAATTGCAAGTTCCAGTGAGTTCTAATTTCTAGCTTTCTGATGAATCTCTTTCAAATACTGATATTTCTTTTGCTCATGATTTTGACATTTGCAAAATTATTATTTTATTTACATTTCATACCTAGTTCTTGTAAAAGCCTTTATTTGCAAAATGAAACAAAGGGAAACCCTAGCAGAAATACATTGAGCTTTGTTCCCTTTGCTTAGTGTCCCATGTATGATTTCTGAATACACATTGTCTGTTGTTATATTTGTCTTTGTATTTGACTCCAGGCATTCTCTAAGTTAAGGAAGAAAAATTTGTTGGCTTTTTAGCCTGCAGCTTTGTAGGATGCTGCAAGAAGAACCAAAGGCAAATCACCTAGAAGTGGAAGGATCAGTTGATGGAAAGGGAATAGCTTATCTTCCACATTATCACAGACTCCCTCATTAAGCATGCTGTGGGAGAGATGACTGGCTGTGATGGATCAGCAGGCTCTATCGTACCAAGCTGCGTGGGAAATCCAGTCACCGCTGTGGTTACCGTCAGCATCCACTAGATAATGCAGAGCAAGAAACAGTACAACTCCATACATCCCACATAGCCTGCAACAGCACCTCATATTCAAATGTGCTGCTTGTTAAAGTTAGCCAACATTGACAGAGTGGAACTTGAAGGGATGCACCCAGGAAATGAAGCCTTTCAGAAGAACTAGAAGTAAGAACAGCATTTATGATTACTAGTGTAATTCCCATTTCTGAAGCCTTCTGCTATTTTTGCCGCACACACAGCATAGTATTGGGTGCCTAGGAGAATATTTTTTGGCCAGATCTGTGTTTGTATCGGGTTCATGACAGGACCATTGGAAAAGTTATACTGAAGTATCCAGCATGCTGACGTAATAGAAGCAAGAGTGAAGGGAATAGATCAACTTGTACCAGTTTAATCAGAATCACTGTCAAATTAAAAGGTAACTGTGCTCCACCTTTACGAAAGTCCAAGGGTGTAAACTGTCCAGTTACCCACAGCTATCAGCTGTGGCATAAAATTGATATCACTACCTCCTGTTCCATTTGTGTTCAGCATGTGTGGAAAGAAGAGAGATTTTTAGCTCTAACAGCTTGCAGAGCAAAACAAAAAAAAAGTCCTACAGCACACACAAGCCAGCAAATTCTTCAGTGTTGATGCTTCTTTTGCTCAGTTATTAACAACACCAGTAGTTTAATCCTAAAGTTACAGGGCACAGTTTTGGCAGTTTAGTTGTCAAGGAGGGAGAAATATTAACTAACTTGATCTTTGGCAGCAATTCCTTCATAGTAATTATTTTTTCTGTAAATTCATAAGGTAAAGGTGCAAGGATTATGTTATTTAAAACTGAATCTAGTAAACTGAGCTAGTAAAATTAAATTAATGGTAGAATCATAGAATCAGAATAGTTTGGGT
Source organism: Psilopsiagon aymara (assembly GCA_024733675.1). Lineage (NCBI taxonomy): Eukaryota > Metazoa > Chordata > Aves > Psittaciformes > Psittacidae > Psilopsiagon > Psilopsiagon aymara. The sequence continues at coordinate 8,092 of JANRGW010045946.1, read as the reverse complement.
TGGAAGGGACCTAAAAGCTTATCTAGTTCCAGCTCCCCTGACATGGGCAGGGACATCTCACACCAAACCATGTCACCATGTCACCCAAGGGACGCCTTTCACTAGACCAGGTTGCTCAAAGCTCTGTCCACCTTGATCTTAAACACTTTCAGGGATGAGGCATCCACAACTTCTCTGTACAGCCTGTTCCAGTTTCTCACTACACTCACTTATTTTCTATGAATAAAAAAAATAAAATAAAATAAAAATTGAAGCATACAAAAATTATGTACTTGGTATAGATTTTTTTGAGCAAGATCTTTGGCCTCCATTAGAAATCACACTGAAAACCCTAAGTATTCTGTTTTCCTTAAAAGTATCCACATCTACCTTGAATTCATTTATAGAATCTATTAATTTTTCCACTAGCACAATCTCTTGCTTATGTATGAAAGTATAAGTTGAGGGAAAGAGAGAGGAGGGAGAAACATTTCTCTGTCCTAGTACAGATGTATAACCTGTAACAAGACATAAGGTCTATTAAAGAAAACATCAATATTCCATCACACAAATACTTTTTTTTTTTCACAAATGTATTAAGGCTATGCAATATGAGGAAGTGTAAATGCTTCCCGTAAGTATATTAAGCTCATATGCTTTATTTTTAATGAAGATTGAGTGAATTATTCTTTATAGGATTAAAAAAATGTTTCCCTCTAAATTATTAACATTCAGGAAAACAGGTAATAATGCATGCATTTTTTAGGATGAGTTGTATTCAAATTTTTCTTGAAAATAGACGGCTTTTGATAATTTGTGACTCATAAGTTATGAGAAACTAAGTTTATTGAAAATATTACTGCCCATAATTTGGTGAAAAAATTCCAGTCTCATTAAGTCTGGGGTAATGCAAATTAGAGTAATAATGGAAAAGAGTAAGAAAAAATATAAGCAGAACTTGACCCAGGACTCATTTTCTAATTTGATCTGGAAGTCTAGGCAGTAAGTAGAATTACAAAATGTCATTCAGAAACAAGCAGTTCTCAGCTTTCACACATACATACAAACATATGCGTATATAAAAATATAGATAATGTTCCTTTTGCTAGAAGATTGTTAGTATCATGGAGCTGTTTACTGAAAAATGTTATCCTGATTTTAGGGTGTGCTCACAAAAATGTTAAGCCAATTCTGAAATTTATGACCGCTAAGCCAACAAGATGAGAATTTATAACAGCGTAATTAATATGGTGCACCTTTTGTACGGGACTGACATTTTGATTTCTTAGGTCCTGGAAGAACTCTCTCAAAAGTGTAGAGAGCTTTCCTTTAAAGTTTTGCTATGTCCCTAATGAAATGTCTCATGGTGTTTATGATAATTTTTTGTCTGTGATCTTGAAAGCCAATGACATACTTTATTTAGTAAATTAAGAAAAGTGTGGTTCTCTCAGTTCTCGCCCAGCATGACAGGACAAAGCAGCACAAACACTGGGCAAGTGAAAGATTATTATGAAGTAATGCAAAATGGATCAGCAGAGTTTCATTTTTCAAGATGGATGAAATGCTAAAAGTAAATAATGGTTTAAATAATAAAAACTAAAACATTTTTTAAAATCTTAGTTTTACTGGTGTGTTGTGACTAATGCAAGTAAGGACTTGCTGAAATATATACCTCTATCTTGATTACACTTCTTTAAATTAAAAATACTGCTGCTGGTGTCAAAATGAAAATGATGGTTGGACAGACTCTGCCAGAGAAGAAGTAAAGCTCTAAATCCAAGCTGAAATTAATAGTCTTCGAGTGAGACTGTATTTTTTGTCAGAGCCGTTTTTTGGAAATGTGATTCAAAATTCAATTGAAGAAAAGGTGCTTTCTTTCTGAAAAGGATAGATTTATATTTTGTAATTGACAAAAAATAAAAAAAAAAAAAAAAACCAAATCTTTTTCCCAGGGGAAGTCATCAAATTTATTCAGAAAAAGAGGATCATAAATTTATAATCTCCTAATAAATCACAAGATTGCAAGCCAAAGCTTTCTTAATATCTATTTCAATTTAATTCTTTTCTTCCCCAGCTACTTTCTGTTTTGCTCATCATCTGGAAATTTAGAAAGATGTTCTTTTGGCTCAAGGTTTTACAGCATCATGACCTTGGAAAATATATTCTCCGACAGATTTTGGCAGAAAAAGTGACAGGAGTCTATGTAAAAGATGAATATCTAACATCAGATGCAAAACTGTTGCATTGCCCATACAGCTGCAAGTGTTCAGCAACAAGCAGAGGTAAGTGATTTAGTGAAAGGAGGGATGACTTTTAATAAAGAAAGTAATCATCATCCATCAAAAAATCTGCAAGCTAAAGTGTAACCCAAAACTTTCTGATTAACATTTAGTTAGACGCTGTTTTTGATTTCATAAATATATGGTTGTGATATTTAAAGGCTACACACATAGCTTATTTCCTAGGACTAGAAGAGCCTGAAGACAGTAAACAAGCCTGCCCTTCTGTTAAAATAGTCTCTAAGCTCAGGAATGTCCAAAAGAGGTCAAGTGGCTATGATTGATGTTCTGATTGTCCCTACTCGGCAGTCAAAATTCACTGCATCAGCTGCTGGAACCAGCCTTTTCTCTAAAGACTGGAGATGGGCAAAAACCTCAGGCAGCCATGGGTTAGGGAGAGGTGCAGCCTGCCAGAAAAAATATTCTTCCTTCTATGGCCAGAAGATCATAGTGCCTTTTTCAATTAATTATGAGAAAAAAGAACCACCAGTGCTCCTCTGCCTTTCCTGCTGTGTAATCCTACCATAATCACAGTTATTGCCAGTGCCACATGGGCAATGCAAAACAACAGAAGTCAGCTTTGTTTTTTAAATACCATCTTCCATTTAGCTGCAGCTTGCAGTTCTTGGGCATCACTGCCAAATGAATATTCCCTGGGATATTGATACATGCTGTATTCATATACTTTATCATACAGTGGAAATGTTTCACTTGCACTCTAGTCTTCCTGATATACATTCCCCTTCTAAGGAAATTTCACCACAGGTAAAATGTCTTCCCTCCAACAAGCTCAGGTTTCTCTCTTCCCCTACTGATCCCAGCTATTGAGGGATAATGTCATCTCTCAAGCGCTGGTGATGCTTTAAAATTGTAATAATTCAGGCACTGAGCACAGAACTTCACACATTTAGAGGCAGACCTACTGTAAAAATATGGGAGATATTGCACTAAATCAATCCCTTCCCTATAATTTCTCTATTAAATATTTGCTTACAAACCTATCATAACAAAAATGTCTACTGAGGTATAAAACAAAAATGTGTTTGGGTCATAAGCAATATCTAGTATGCCTTATTAAGATAAGGCAATCCCTTAGACTGTTCTTGTCACCAATCACAAAGGTACTGAGAAAAATTGCAGGAAAGAGTTTGGTATAGGCTTCCAGGCCCCCACAAGATTGTATCAGGTGCTTCTCTTCTTTTGCTGTTGAGTTGTCCAAAATATCCTCTTAGTAAAGCTGTCCAATTTCTGCTCATGTTGCATTGGTCTGGGCCTAGAATGACTAAATTATTCTTCCTCATCACTATCTGCAGAGTGCACTCCTGCAGCCTCAGACAATAATCTCCATTCTCTTTTTTCCTCTCCTCTTTAGTTATAAGAATATCAGAGATGATTTTTGAGTCTAGTAGTTAATGCTTCTCCGTGTGGGAAAGCGAGTAGTATATTCTTTTTCTCTTAATAGAATTTTTCCTCTTTTGAAATTTTCTCTCTTTTGAAACATATAATTATGTGTAATGTAATATAATGGTGTGAGGTTCAAAAAGGCAAAATGCTGAGTCTTGCATTTGGGTCACAACAACCTCATGCAACGCTACAGGCTTGGGGAAGAGAGGCTGAGGAGCTGCTTGGCGGAATGGGACCTGGTGGTTCTGATTGATGTAGCTGAACATGATTCAGCTTGTGCCCAGGCAGCCAAGAAGGCCAGCGGTATCCTGGCCTGTATTACAAATAGCACAACCAGCAGGGCCAGGGCAGTGATCGTCTCCCTGTACCCACCACTAGTAATGCTGCACCTTAAACACAGTGTTCAGTTTTGGCTTCTCACTGCAATAAAGACATTGAGGTGCCAGAGTGGGTCGAGTAAAGGGCAACAAGGCTGGTGAAGGGTCTACAGGACAAGTCTTATGATGAATGGCTGAGGGAACTGGGGTTGATTCATCTGGGGAAGGAAAGGCTCAGGGGACCTTATCTCTCTCTAGAGCTACCTGAAAGGAGACTATAGTGGGGTGGGGGTTGGTCTCTTCTCCCAAGTTACAAGCTATGTGACAAGAAGTATCAGTCTCAAACTGTGCAAGGGGTGGTTTAGACTGGATATTAGGAAAATTTTCTTCACAGAGAAGGTGACAAGTCATTGGATCAGGCTTCCCAGGGAGGAGATGGAACCACTGTCCCTGGAAGTGTTCAAATAATACGTAGATGTGGCCCCCAGTGATATGGTTTAGTGGTGGTCTTGGCAGTCCTGGGGTGGTGGTTGGACTTGGTGATCTTAAAAGTCTTTTCCAAAAGTGATACTGTGATTCTATAATATGATACGTAGGGGCAAACAGATGCTTGTGGGCTAGTTGCCAAACAAGGGTACAGGAAAACGTGTAAATAGAAAAAGAATGTGTAAAATAACAACAAAGGAGGTAAAGCAAGTAGGAAAGGTGCCTGAAGAAGCCAAAGTCATCTACAGAAGAAGCAAGACATCAACTTGGAGAAACAAAACAAGTCCCGGTTCCTGAAACAATATGATTTATGTCAGGAGTAGATGAGATTACTTTCATTCTGTCAAGGGAGATGAGGAGTGTAAACCCATCAGCGATGAGGATGGACAGATGAGAAAGAAATGTGAATTTTAATTTTCTTCATAAAAGAGCTTTCAAACCAAATCACTTTCACCTTGGCTAAGAACATCAAAGACTAAGACATCATCACTCTGTGGCATCAGCTCCATGGTGTTCTTATGAGCTGTAATACTGTGTTATCCTATAGTTAGAAGTACTGCAGGAAAAGACTGTTAAGGAATAATTGAGTATCCAATGATAATAACTGAAAATGAGTAAGATCTCCCCATTAGCAAAACGTGCTGCTAATGAATTTCAAAAAGGAAAAGTATTGCCCTGAAGATTTTTAAACACCCACCATGGTGGTCTCTAATTCCCCTCATATTCCTATATATACACCCAGTCGTAAGTCTTTTAAAACATTTGGAGCTGTTCAACAGTATTAGACTTTTAAGAAAACTCTATTATCTTTATTTTTGTCAGATTTTGATGACTATACAGCAATTGCCATTTTGACCAAGAGTAGGATGTGAATTAGAAAACTTTCAGATCTAAAAAATGAGTATGAATAGCTTGCTTTAGGGTGCTAGGACCTAGTGCTAAACTCAGATTCTTTGTAAATCTGCCAAAGAAGGGGACATAGCACACACAAGAGGGAATTAAAATAATACTGTTCTTAACTCTGCTACTAATCTGCTACAAGTTTTGATTCAATTCATTTAACTTCTCATTATTTGTAAAACAGGCTTATTTAATCTGTAAAAACCAGTATTTTCCTTAGTCTGCATTAAAGATTTTTTTTAGTCAAAAATTGGACATTGATCTGTGATCTGCTTCAGATCATCTGGCGTAGAAGCTTACCAGTGGCTGTTTCTGAAAGAATCCCGAAATGTTTTACAAGAATAAAGTTGTACCATAATAATTCATTAATTCAAAACCTGAAATACTGTCTAGCAAAACACAGTGCTTACATAATGATGCATAACATTTCTGCAGAGTAACTTAAGTTAGACAGAAAATAGACACAGAATGAATATTTCCTCAGTAGTTCATCAGGAAATATGGAAAGTGGTGGATTAAATGTTTGGACCAACATGGTATTGTCAGTCAACCTGTACTATCTATAATATACTATATGCTGAATTTACAGATATATTTGCTACTACTGATAGTGATAGGACCAAGCCCTAAGGGAAGACAAAAACACCTACTCAATTTTGTCCTCATATTTGGAAGGCTAAAACAATTCTGAAGATGAAATAGCAAATTAGAAGAATTCCCACAGAAAAACCTAGACCGTTTTAAACTTCTTAATTTTACAAACACTTAATATACAGTCTTTAACCAAGCAAAAATTGTCTTTCATAAAGATTACTCACCACATGGTAAATTGACTGACCATTTCCCCACACTGCTTGCTGAAATTGTGATTTTTCTCATCAGGCTGGAAATGAAGCCATGGAGGACAGCAGCAGACCTGTCAATTACTGCACTGACAATGAGCAAGCTGAAAGATTATATTTCATATAATCATAGAATAGTTAGGGTTGGAAAAGACCTTAAGATCACCTAGTTCCAACCCCCTGGCCATGGGCAGGGACTCCTCACACTAAACCATGTCACCCAAGGGTCTGTCCAGCATGGTCTTGAATACCACCAGCAGTGAAGCATTCACCAATGCCCTGGGCAACCCATTCCAGTTCCTCACCACCCTTACACTAAAGAATTTCTTCCTTATATCCAATCTAAACTTCCCCTGTTTAAGTTTAAACCCATTACTCCTTGTTCTATCACTACAGTCCCTCATGAAGAGTCCCTCCACAGCATCCCTATAGGCCCCCTTCAGATATTCAAAGTCTGCTATGAGATCTCCATGCAGCCTTCTCTTCTCCAGGATGAACAGCCCCAACTTTCTCAGCCTGTCTTCATACGGGAGGTGCTCCAGTCCCCTCCTCATCCTCATGGCCCTCCTCTGGACTTGTTTCAACAGTTCCATGTCTTTTTTATGTTGAGGACACCAGGACTGCACACAATACTCCAAGTGAGGTCTCACATAAGCAGAGTAGAGGGGCAAGATTAACTCCTTCGACCTGCTGGTCGTGATCCTTTTGATGCAGCCCATGATACGGTTGGCTTTCTGGGCTGCAAGCACACAATGCCGGCTCATGTTCATTTTCTCATTGACCAACATCCCAAAGTCCTTCTCCTTAGGGCTGCTCTCAATCTCTTCTCTGCCCAACCTGTAGCTGTGCCTGGGATTGCTCCTACCCAGGCGAGGGACCTTGCACGTGTCATGGTTAAACCTCATCAGGTTGGCATCAGCTCACCTTACAAGTAGGTCAAGGTCCCTCTGGATGGCATTCCTTCCCTCCAGCGTATCAACCAAAGCACCCGGCTTGGTGTCATTGGCAAACTTGCTGAGGGCACACTCAATCCCACTGTCCATGTCACCAACAAAGATGTTGAACAAGACCTATCCCAATACCGGTCCCTGAAGAACGACAACTGTTACTGGCCTCCAGCTGGCATTGAGCCATTGGGCACAACTATTTGCATGCAGACATCCAGCCAGTTCTTTATCCACTGAGTGGTCTATCTAACAAATCGATGTCTCTCCGACATGGATGTCATGTGGGACAGTGTCGATTGCTTTGCACAAGTCCAGGATGACGACATCAACTGGTCTAGCCCTGTCCATCAGTTCCGTAGCCCCACCAGAGAAGGCCACTAAATTGGTCAGGCAGGATTTCCCCTAAGTGAAGCCATGCTGGCTATCACCAAGCACCTTGTTGTTTTACATGTGCCTTAGAATGCCTTCCAGGAGAATCTGCTCCCAGATTTTGCCAGGCACAGAGGTGAGGCTGACTGCTCTGTAGTTCCCTGGGTCATCCATTTTTCCCTTCTTGAAAATAGGGGTTATATCTCCCTTTATCCAGTTGTCGGGAACTTCACCTGACTGCCTTGATTTTTCAAGTATGATGGACAGTGGCTTAGCAACTTAATTTGCCAGCTCCTTCAGGACCTGCAGATGGATTTCATCAGGTCCCACGGACTTGTGTGCTTTCAGGTTATAATTGTCTTGAAACAGATCCTCTCCTACAGTGGGCCTAATGTCTTCATTCTCACAGTCTCTGTGTCTGCATTCCAAGACTTGGGTTGTGTGGTTGTCATGGATTCAGCAGTAGCAGTCATTTTTCTCCTTCTTAGTAGTTGGTGCACCACTGTGTTTTTGACTTGTGGCCTGAGAACAGCGCTGATAACACCAATGTTTTAGTTACTGCTTAGTAC
>JANRGW010045945.1:0-42124 GCA_024733675.1 Psilopsiagon aymara | reverse complement strand
CATGATTTTTCAAATATGATGGACAGTGGCTTAGCAACTTCATTTGCAGCTCCTTCAGGACCCACAGATGGATTTCACCAGGTCCCATGGACTTGTGTACGTTCAGCTTCTTCGGATGGTCTTGAACCAGATCCTCTCCTACAGTGGGCCCAAGGTATTCATTCTCAGAGTCCCTCCTTAATCCTACTGTTTTCCACTGGCGAAAATTCTACATCCTAAACCAGATTCTTTAAACTTCTCTCCTCCTTATAGCTAGGTATAATTTTAATCCAAATGTTGTTCTTCATATTTTGGTTTATCCTTTTAAAAAGTCTCTCCCTTGTATTTGCAACTGCACTGCCAGTCTTTCTTTATGTACCCTCAAACAATCTTGAGGTCTCTTTCCAAAAAATGCATCATGAACCAAGTAATACTGCGGATATATTAAAAATAAATATAAAACAGCCAACAACAACAAACCACAGTTTGCCTGTATATAGTTCCCAAAATTTCACTGTACATGACAGGTTTCATCTAACTGGATGTCCCTTATTATCATGTGCTCTTCTCTCCGTAACCGCTTTCTAGCTTTTGATCTCTATATCAAGACTAACTGTGCTGGGGAGACTGTTCAGGAGCCTCTCTCTAATGTGATAGCTGGAATTTCACCAGCTGAAATTCTGGTTTCTCCCAGGTTCATTTTAGTCCTTACCAAACTCTTTGTGTCATTTCCCTACCTCCCCAAGTGATTAGGATTCTTTCAGGTTTGTATCTTATAAACAGCGTGCTCCCTCCCTTCCTCACCATGGTGCACACCTTCTACAAGGTAGCTTGTCAAGGCCCTCAGACATACTGAAGAATCTGGAGCAATTTCATTTCTTTTTATAATAAATATATAAATAAATCTGTAAAAAGTAATAAGTGAAATTGTATTTGGTACTGGGACTTGGCAGTGGGATAGCAAAACACTCGTAACAGGAGAATATACAGCAAATTAGTTTTGGCTGGTTTGAACAATAAAAAAGTGAACAAACAAAACACTTCATAAACTCAGACTGAGAGATCAAGTGTTTTGCCCTAGTGACAACAGGCAAACCTGGCTTTACGAGAAGGCTTTTCTATCCAGTATTCAGTGTTTTCCTCCTTAAGCCCACGAGTTCCCCACTGATGTGAGAATATGTTGAAACTACAAACGCATACACTTAAGAAATGCATTCGTCATTTAGGAAGTGCCAAATTAAGACCGTCCTGTGCAATTTTAATGCAGTCTCCTAGTATATATTCAATATACTGCAGTAACACAGTCCTCCCAAAGATTTTGATCCAGACTCCTCCATAAAATCTGTGACAATATTCAGGGAACAGGACCATGTTTTCAGATGAGCTTGCTTTTCAGATTTCTTAATCACACCTGAAAAAACACAGATGTCTGAGTGATACGTGATAATAAAACAGATGCAGCCCAGGAAATAAAATGAAGTTAACTGGAGGCAAAAACTGATCAGCAGTATATTGCCTTGCTCAGTACTGTTGCCCATGAACCATCTGATGACCAGCCTCAACAATGAAAAATCACATACCACAAGGAGCCCACCTATTCCATCCAGTTTAGCAGCTAAATAAAAGATAGATAACAGAAAGTTTCTAAGAGCAAGATAAAACAAGGGTACTAAGTCTTATTTGGGTTCATTGAAGATAAAGGTGCTCTTAATTCTCCTCATTTTCTTGTTGATAAAACAACATCCATAAAAACAATCTCATTATCAAACTCTAAACTTAGGCAGCATTTTTCTGTAACTCCAGACTTGCCTTGCCTAAGCACAACATTTTGAGGACTACCCTAACAGCCTCCAGCACTTGATAAGAAAGGCAAAAAAGATGCAGAATCATGTCAGCTTCAATCACTATCTGCTCTTATAAATACATTTCTGATAATACATATTAAAATGGCATAAATATTTTCATTGATTGCCATGCCACTTTCTTGGATGAGAAACTTAAAAAACCCACAAGAAATTAATTTCCTTTTGGAAACAAACAATCAAAATTTCCGAACTGATTAACTCAAATCAATCTTAAAAATGTATATTTAGATTCAAACCTTACAATGCTTTCAAGTTAACATAGCACTTAACAAGTAATTTGAGAAGGCTCAGCAATATTCCTCTAAAAAATTATACTACTCTTTTCTTCAGCAGAGACCCAAAAGAAGCAGGACAACCTAAATACTCAAAACATTTACTATACTGTGAAGTTCTTCAATAATGTTATGCTTGCTAGCATTCAGAGATACTTTGTTTTCATCTAGTTTTATTGTACAGCTCTATTTTTGAAAAACTCACCACATGAACCTAGACTGACACATACAAATATTTCACACTGACTAATAAAAGGTTGACATTAAAAGAATAAATATTATGTGTGCTAGAACCAGTCTCTACTTTAGACATACCTAAATTCACATTTTTTAAAACAGGACATGTCAGCACTGTGTATCCTGAAGGAATCAGACAGACCACACACCTGTCATTGACTTAACTGGGCAAGAGACATGAGTGGTGCTCAGGACTTCAGTCAGAAATGCTATTACCTGGCAGTAAGAAAATTATACTCAAGAATGAAGTTTAGTAGAGATGCTTTGCCATTGCCTATCTCTTGCAAAGAGACCATTTTATTAATTTGAAGTGATAAAGCAAGTTTCAATATATTTGAGAAAACAATTTGAATATTAAATAGTAATTTATTCTGGTACGATTTCATAATTTCAATTTTTTTTTTTATTTTATTAACTCAGCACAGATAGCAAGTGATTTTCATTACTGCAAATAAATAAAGGATGGGAACATGAATTAGCAAGAACCTACAATTTTTAGCGCTACTGCTACACTATGTGAAGAGTTCTATTCTACAACCATTTCTAGAGCATGACACCTAAACCATCACAATGCTACATTCACATTCCATTTTCTGAGTACAGATGGCAGAAGTACAACACATTCTTTTGAGATGGATTTACCATAAAGGCTATATTATAGAGTTTTCTTCATAATAAAAACCTCTGCAATCATTATTTTCTCATACTTTGCCTTTCAGGTGCACACATACATTAACTAATATATTTACTTCTTTTTTACTTTCACAAATTGCAATTCATGCATTTCATATAGCAAGTAGAGCATTATTATGTCCAGCTGCTCTGTGCGTCCTCCTTCTCAATTAGGGAATTTTGCTGGGAGAGAATTTGAGGACTTTTGCCTTTTAGTGAGCACCTGACCAAAACTGGGCAGGTTTCAGTAAGTCCATAAATCCCAGAGATGCCACCGTGGAAGTACACAATTGGTGCTCTGCATGGACACTCTGTATGTTAACTGCTTTCCAGAAGCATTAGCTCACTTTCTAATGCACTACATAGAGCAGATACACATTTAATTATTTCTGAGAAATTTCAGACAAAAGCAGAAACCCTTAATAAATATATGGCTTGGTCCACTCCTGGCTGCTTAGATGGGACAGAAGTCTGATCTGTACCTGTAATTTTTTAAGGATGTTATTTTGTAATTACAAGGTTGTTTCCTGTTATTTTAACTTAATACATTTTGAAAAAAAAAGAAGATTAAACAAAACTGGCAAAGACACTGATTTTGGCTTACGAACATTTGTAGCAAAACTAATCAAGAATACAAATATAACCACTCCAAAATTGCATTTTACTATTTTCTAGATAAATTTTGTGTAGCAGAGCACTAGAGTAAACAAATGTCTTAAGCGTGAATGGCTTCCCGTCTCAGTCTGTAAGACACTCAAATTCTGATTAAACATCTCTTGGTAATTAATTTCAAGTCAACTATTTATTCTAGTCAAACTTCTCAGAGAAGAAACATTAACTCATCTCATTTGCTCCTAGCATCATGTGGCCTTCAATCTCATATGTCATAAAGAGTTAAGAAAAATACAAAAAACAACAAGAAGTCTGGAGGACACGTTATCGCTTGCTCCAAAGAGGTGTTATGCGGCTGTATTAAAATTTGAAAGCACTCTGGATTCCCAGATAAAAGTAGCTATACACACAGGAAATATTACTGCTAATGAATGTTACAAACATTCAGCTCTTCTTCAAGGCCCTACTCTGGCTGTATCAACTCTTGCTTGCTATTGGCTCTCATTCAGCCAGCCCCAATGTTTGAGAAACTCTTTGGGGCTCCTTGAACTAAAATACTAAAGGATGTACTAAAAAAAAACCAAACCATACATGACAGTAGGATGGAAATCAGCATAAAACATTGTGGAAGGAGTGAGATTGCTCTTGGACCTCCTGACAAGAGAGGAAAAAAAAAAAGGAGAGTACTGGCATGAGAAGGAGAACACAAGGCACAAACAACTCTTAGTAGCAGGGGAAACAAAGGTCCATAGAAATCCCAGAGTGCTAAGGGATCAAAAGGAAAAAAGAAAAAAACAACCAAAAAGATTAGAGGCAAAAGATCTCTGGGCATGGAGAATCATGGCCCAACAGGTTTTAAAAATGAGCAAACCATCAGGTGTGGACAGAAATATGCAAATTTATATTACATATGCTTTTGCAGCATTTTCTGTTGCAACATAAACACAAGGTCACAAAAAGCTGGAAATCTGTTACAGTAGTGAAGAAAACAGAAGAGAGAGACTAGCAAGAATATCTAGTTTTGAGTTCAAAATTGCAAATTACCAGCTACAGCACAAAAAATCTCCCCACACTCTTCTAGTGGCTTTCTACATGAGAAAAAGCAACATTGGCCGGACAGATGACATGCACTTCAGTGCTCAGAAGACTTCCAGTCATCTTTATTTAATTCTGGAAGAGTCCACAAGTATTTCTTTGTATATGATTTTTAACTGCTGGGTATGATTCATACAACATCAGAACATGAAGCCTTCAGAGCTAACATTAAGATCTCAAAGTGCTAGGAGCAAAGCACACAAACAGTGGGTGAAAATGGGAGCAAGCTTCTAATGCAAATATCTGGAATCCCAACTGATAGCCCTGATTCTACAAGCACACTCATGGGCTCAGACTCCTTCCTTCTTTCATAGGGAAACAACAGACAGATCAAAGTCAAAGACAGAAGCTCTTTCTTTGTATTCAGATTCAAAACAGAACAGCCAACATCACAGAAGATACAAAGAAAATATCACAAATAAACAAGGCTAGGTTACTCCCTTAACTTCTGTGGGTTTAGGCATGCAACTTGACAAAGAATGTTTTGAAAACACAGATGTGTTTTCTCTTAATTCCCAAACAGTCAAGACAAACTAAGTCTCAAAAGTATCTGCAGCATCAGTAAAAGGTAGGATGAAATCCCCTCAACCTGCTAAGGTATGTGTACAAGGGAGATCACTGTGCCACACAAATATAAGACTACCTTGTTTTGAATGACTAAATTTCTGTAAAAATTCCACTCTGCTCTGATTTTATCTCATGATCTTCAGCTTGACAGACTGTGTCTTACTTGCATTAAAGATTTTCTTAGTCACTACTGCTCAGAATGAATCAATTGACAAAACAGCCATACAGGAGTCTGTGCCCACACACTGCTAAACTGCCTTTTCTGGGCCAAAGATTAAATACAACAACAGCTCCATAGCGGGATCTGTGCAGTGTAGCTAGGGGTCCTAACAAAACTTGCAAGAGAGCTCCCCATGCTTCCACAAAAACCAGGCAGCCTAAGCCACTCTGTTAAAACAGAAGACACAAAGAACTGGTAGGGTATACAGCAACCTTCTTCCACAGCCAAAACCAGCTCTCAAAAACACATGAAAAGGACAGTAGGGAGCTAATGATCTCTTGAGATACACTTAAGATATAGTATTTCTGCTATTAAAGAAACCAAACAGCAAAAAAAGGCATCATTAAGGGAAAAGTATTTTTTTCAGTTGAGAGTGTCATACAGTTTTATGTCAGACTTGCAGTCCAAGTTGTGCTTACACTACTCATTTGTTTTTGCTAATGCCGTATATTGGAAAAATATGTTTAAGATGAAAAGACACTCCTTACTTCTCCTACTGTAGAATGTAATTTGTAAGATGCTTTCATAAATTTAGAATGCTTTTTTAAGATGTAACCTGGAAGTAAAAGCCAGCTTTGTGTACATTAACCGTCTAATACAATCTTCTTGAAGGTGACTTATCGAAGACCAGCAAATAAAGCTAAAGGTAAAAAACTGATCCCTTCTGGATGCATCCTGTTGTTAAAATGTAATTGTTTGCATAATAAAATACCTTGTGTCTTTTACCTTTGGTATTAATTTACAATTTAAATATTGTAAATTATATTTTTTTTTTCCTGACAATTAAGCTTAGCGTGCAAAAGCATGACAACTACTTATAAAATCTCATTTACACCTACCATCCATACTGCTTTTAGAATGAATGATAATGCTTTTAACTATCTTGAGCTAAGAAATACTGTTTATAACAGAAAACAGTTTTATACCTGGACACTTTAGTGAATCACTGAAATCACTCTTGGTTAGACTACTCACAGAACTAATCCCACTAAAGCCCACAAGATCTGCTCTAACAAGTACACAACAATGTGAGTATGGGCTGCATAATTAGGGCCTCTGAGATCCTTCCTAAGATTACCTAGAGACTAAAGCATAGCATCTCCCCATCAGCATCTCCATAGTTAGTTCTCCAGGCATTAAACAAGTTAGGTCCAGATCTATCTGCAGGAACTGTCTATGATAAACTTGTTCATGACCTGTAGCCAGTCTTCTTACAATCATCTGCAAATTTGCCATTATGTAGCTCTAATTTATTCTCTGGCAAATCCTTAACTTTTTACCTTTATCTATCTGCCAACAATTTGGTAGGACTCTTGACTCTTTACCGGCAGACATATGCTTTCCTGGTGCAATTACCATTAGGAGAGCAAGTACTGAATTTTTTGACTACTATTCCATAATATTTGCATTTTAAATTAGTTTCGCCACATACATGTCATACAGCATACAGTATGCCTCTTATATGATCTGCAATACTCTTTGCATGCAACTCTTAGATAATTATGAAAGGCTTGCTGTAATTGGAATGGGAAAACAAGAATCACTGCCTTAAGACAAGCACATGAAATGCACTGCCATACAACGACTTTTCTCAGAACTCTATTAGAAAGTGCTATGACATAATTTCATTTTGTAACGTCCCATTTTTAAGCATCATCTCAGACAAGTCTTAAAATGTGCTAATTGGAAATCCTCACTATGTACAGAACATTGCTTTCAAAATGACAACTGTTCCTCTTTTATCAGAGTACTCAATAGCAGGAGAAAAATCATTTCCCAAATTCAAAGCATTTTGATCTGGTTCTGTCAAAACGCTATGTGTTCTCAGTTGGTAATCTCTCTTCAGTCAAAATATGACTATTTTTGTTCAGGGCGGTGGCGTTCTGAATATGATCATCTCCAAAATTTGGGAAAACAGAAATAATGGTGAGAAACAAGAAAAAAAAAATACTATTGCTTCTCTGCCATACTATCTGCCAGAAGCCCTAGTGTGAACCTATGCAAACATTTCAATATATATTTAAAACATGGTTTAAAATGCCTAGTCCCAAAAAGACAGAGTATGGTTTATTTCATTAAATACACATCCATTAAGCACTAAGATTTCTTAGGGAGAAGAAAGGGGTATGGTAATTAGCTATCAATTTGTGGGTAATAAAGAGCTACTGTTTACCAGCTTCTCTCTTAAAAAAAAATACTAGTACCACCATAGATAGCTATGTCATATAAAAAGTATTTTTGGATACATTTCCTTACCACAAGCCACAGAATAATCAAGGTTGTAAGGGAGCTCTGGAGGTTACCGGGTACAAATCTCACACAAAATGGGGCCAAAAACTACGTTAAATCAGGCTTCTGACACCTCTCACCAGTGTCTACAATATTACTATAAAAGATAAGTTAACTGTTTTAATTATTCACCTAATATTAGGTATTCTTTTGGTGGCTTCTACTTGCCTTTCTGCTTGGTGCAACATTAGTGCTACCAGTAAAGGCAAGTAGGCTGGCAGCTCCTCTTCACTTCCAGCTGTTATTACATATATCTAGACTCCTTTTTGCAGTGAAAGCACTAGACATCTGTAGAAGCAGTAGGCAGCAAAGTGATAGAGCCAGGATTGTGCGAATTGCCATATGCATATGGACAAGTTGACTGCAGCCTGAAGTATGAGAATCAGCAGTATAAGAACCATGCTCAATCAAGGAAAATATTAGAAGAAAGACCTAAATCTAGATTTGCTAACAGTTTTGCTCATAACAACACAGCAGATTGCTGACACAATGGGGCCTCTCTTAAGTATGCTGAATTGTCTCAAATGGAGCAGAAGACTGGCTAGTGGGTTGCTATATTCAAGACTCCATGTAAAAGGTGATATGCTGTACACCTAAATGTGCCAGGATATTTGCCCTGATAAAAAGCCAAACCCACCACTGAGTTACTGCTGCTATGCTGGGCCAGGCATTATATGAAGAAAGCTTATAAGACCCTGGCCAACCCGCAGGTCTTCCCCACTCTCAGTAGCATACAGCCCTTAACAAAGTTACAGTGAAATCACATATGGCAGTAGATACCCCAGCTGTAACCATGACAGTTAACAAGTATGAATCCATGCAACAATATGAAAGCTATGACTCTGACTTTACTGACCTTAGGTACTGCTGAGGAAATCAAACATTTGCAGTGATTTCGACGTGCTGCCGATTCCCACCGCCACCACCAAATTTATTTCTCTAACTTTTGCCATAGCAGTAATTCTCAGCAATACAAACATTAAAGTTTGAGTTCATGTGTGCTTGAGCCTTTCATTCCCTACCTGTCACTCTGTATTCCAAAATAGGTGCCAAAAGGGGTAAGAATTCTTCTATTCCAGATGTGCACAAATGGGACCTACTATCACAGATTTACATAAAGGTACAAATTTTCACTACTGGAAATAACAGAAGGCTCTCAGAGAGACCAAGTAAATCCATTAAGGAAATGATCTAGTCTTAAAAAACATAAACTCTTGCTACATAGTGGGGCTGCAGAGGTCTTTCACCAGGGATACCTTAGATATAAGAGTTTAAAAGAACAGCTCTACAACAGTCCCCAGCATCTACAGGAAAAGTGCCAGCAATGCCTTGCTAATACAATAGAAGGAATGATGAAACTGAATGACCAATGTGCTGTGGCATAATTTAAATTATGTGGAAAAATGATGAAAGGATGGACTGACTCAGTATTAGCTTTTATGATACTACTTCTTACTTTCCCGTTCCCCAATTGCTCAGTGCCTTTCACAGATTAGTCTTCTCTGCTGCAACAGTTCAACGATTTTTTGTGAAACTGATCTACAAGTAGATCAGTAAAACAATCTGGGTTAGAAAAAGATGTATATGTATATACAGAGAGAGAGGATTTTTAAAGTACACATTATAAACAATATAACCGCAAGAAGGACAGGAAGGTTTAATATTCCAACCCTAATAATAATGCATTTGGGAAAATTTCAAGAGGCAAAGACCTCTGAAAAATCCAGATTGACTGATTCTAAAAACAGAATTAACAAAATCCTGTTAATTCACTGGCACACTTTGACGAAGTTCCTATATTTAATACATGAAGAATTTTACCTTCTATCTTCCAATAAAAGAAAAACTTGAAATTGCTACAGTTTTGAAAACATGGATGTTTTTTAAACATAGAAAAAGTAGGCTTTTCCTCTCCATAAAAGATCATGCCTTCATCAAATGAATAATTTAAAACCCTCAAGTCATCATATATTCCATTAATCTTTCTGTTCAATACACATATTAGTAATGAGATATTGCTGTGAAATCTTCATTAGAGGGCCAATTCAAACAAACAAACATGTTTTTATACTTATTTTTATGAAACATTGCTTAGATGAAATAGATCAGTCTTTAAAATTAAACAGCAGGTTGTAAAAACTGCATTTATCATATTGCGAGCCTGTTTGGAATCATCGCAAATACAGGTATATTAGATTTTTCATGTATAGCAGATCAAAGTGCATTACATTAGTTCAAAGACACTGCATTATTCCTCTTCCCATCTACAGTACATCGTATGCATTCTTGTCATTATATCAATTTAATCCACTGCCATTTTTTAGGCTACTGTTTGTCTAACCAAATGAGGAACAGAATAGCTGGCATTTAATGT
Organism: Psilopsiagon aymara; assembly: GCA_024733675.1. Classification (NCBI taxonomy): domain Eukaryota; kingdom Metazoa; phylum Chordata; class Aves; order Psittaciformes; family Psittacidae; genus Psilopsiagon; species Psilopsiagon aymara. The sequence continues at coordinate 31,942 of JANRGW010045945.1, read as the reverse complement.
GACTGCATCACTTTTTCCAACCCGCCTACTTTAAAGAAGAAGTTTGTTGAGTGCACACAATTCACTTTACAGATCATTTGAAATGCATAAACAATTCCAAATGCAGAAATAACAAAAACAATAATTTGTCATTTTGAAATGCTGAAACGCTTGGAGGAAGATTTGAATACAGTACACTCTTTTGTTTGTAAGCATGGTGATTTGCCAAGCTACACCTCGCACTGCACTAACCCTAGGGCATTCCAGTCACAAACACACTTTGATCTGCTGTGCCTTTGGATTCTCTCTCAGAGGGCTCTACCTTTCTTGACAATCCCAGAGGGAAAGCACAGCCTTGCATTCTCTCCCATCTACCACTCCAAAACGAACGCTCCATATGCTTGCTGCTAGTTCAGCCTTGCACTGTTTTTCCACAAGCTTGTCTGTATAATAACGACAGCTGCAGGATCCTTCAGCTTGAAGTTGTAAATTGGATTTAAAAAAAAAAGGAAAAAAAAAGGAAACTTACAGAGATTACATGACAAATGAGAACTACAGAAACAATATTATTCCTGTGTCATCTTAATACATATAGTGAGAAGTAGAATGCAGCCACACTTTTGCATTTGTTTAATCTGAACATCCTATTTCAAAGGGGACTAAATATAGTCAATATTTACTTTATGACGCTAACAAAGTCAAGAGCCAAATATCAATGGGTAAGAAATGCAAAAGTCAGTTGATAGTAACTATAAACTCATGAATTTTTAGATCCGTTGAGAAAGAAAAAAATATTGCAAAGGAGTCAACAGTGATACAAATCTACTGGAGTATATATCTATGTGTTAGCAAAAATGATAGCTACAGCAGCATTAGGTCTTTTTGATGGAAAAACCAATTTTAATCTGGTTAAAAATACATCGACAAAATACATCATCAAGCAGCAGCTTGGTCTGGCACTATATAATTTAGCATGAATTCATGTGCTTCAGAGAAAAAAAAAAAGGAAAAAAGGAGAGAACAAAAGCAGCAGCACTTAGGTCTTTAGTCCACACTGCTCTTAAGAGCTTATAATTGCACGTCCTTATCTTCATGTTTTTAATAACTTCACACAGAGCATTTTCAGAGCATTCTGTTAGCATATCTCTCTCAAGTCTTCTACTATGATAAAGTAAAATTTGAGGGGACTGAACAGCATATTTTAAACCAATGCTACTTTAAGCTTCCTCCCTTACTGTTTACTCACCTACTACTTGTTGATAGTAGTAACATTATTGTGAAGGATTGGGGAAAACCAGCACTAGAATTCACCTCCAGGTATTTCCAGAGATGTCTTGTGATTTCTTAGTCCAATCACATACCAGCCTACAAATTCCTTCTTCACAGTGAACACACAACAGTGACAAGGGAAGAAAGCCACATATGTCCTTTTCCATATTTACTAGGCAAGCCTTGAATGAGATGCTTCATGGTCCCATAAGTACACAAGAAACCACTTAGTAAAAACTATTAAAAAATACAATCAACACTTTTTTCTGGAGTTAGCAATTTGGCTGTTGATGCATAAGGACTCTTCCTGCTTCAAGCCACTTCCACTAAACACCAATAAATAAAATATTATGCAAATAAAGCTTTGTTTAAGATGCTTCATGAAATTCTTCCACCTGCCAAACTACTAAGAAACCAAAAACAGACATCAAAAATCCTCAAAATCAACTTACAAAAAAAAAAAAAAAAATCCAGAACAACTACATATAGTTAAATTTGGAGACAGGGCATAATATTGAGCCATATTATTTGATATAATTTCTGAAAAAATAAATAAATAAACCTGTATTCTCAAATTTTCAATGTAATGATACACTGAACACATATTTGAATACAAACATATCCAGATTATATGCAAACTGTACATATGCAAAAGGAGCACCTTTCCATATGTTAGCTTTATATTCTCTCTCTAAAGATACAACACTTCAGAGCAAATCCAAACATTATATGAACATTTATGACCAACAACCAGAAGCAGATAAAATATTTACTTTCCAAAAGCCAAAACCAGGCACTTTGCTTCTTTGCTTCAGCGTGCAAGAAACATTAGAGTCTTTACCTAAAAAGTGATCATGAAAAATGTACCAATACTTCCACCTATAATAGCATTAGCAGTATAACTTTACTGACATAGACATAAATTAATATACTTAGTTTTTAATACTATCTAATGGAAGAGATGGAAAGCAGAAAAAACACTCTTAAACATATCAGGAAGAAAAATCGAACACTTGAAAATTGAAAAACACAAGATGCCAAAAGAGATTCTTCAATGTCTCAGCCATTTACTGGAGAGATCTTTTCTCATTTGCCGATGACTTTGGCAGACCTGTTTTTGTCACCAGTCACTCTGTACTTTGTTTAATTATGCAGTACACCAACAGGAATTTTCTTTCTGATTGCATAAATCACAGTGCTTTGACAGCAACCTCAATAGGGGCGGCTAGAACAATACAGTGAGAACTATTGACTCCATCTCTCAAGTCCACAAGGTGTATCATTTAGCCAAGAGTGATAATTAGACACAGAATATACTGAAAACTGTCAATAGGCATGTCAATAGGAGGACTCTTAGCATCTAGCATCCAGTGAATCAATGGTGTTTTTTCAGCTATAAAATCAAGAAAATGATAGCTTTCAAATGAATGGTGGAAAGGAAACATGAGGCTCCTTAGGGAGGAATAAAACAGCTCAATTTTCCCTCACTGAGTGGCTCTCCAACTGCCTCACTCAATGGAAAAGGTCACAGAACATTACAGCAAAATATCTCTGAAACAAGATGTACAACAATGCTGGGACATGACATGAAGTACAAGCACACTACAAAGGCCCGTATATCTCCGACCTGACAGAATTAAAGCATGGGTCAGCAGATGCCAGACAAGACAGGAATTGAAAGACAATGATTGATCTGTGTAGAAGAAAATATGACTGCACGTCCATATCAAATATGTATGTATGCATGCATGAACACGATTATGTGTCCAGTATGCCCCCTCCTACCACAATGATTTTTAAAGACGTAGTCTTGCTTTTTTCCTTTTTTTTTTAATTTATTTTTTAAATTTATATAATTTCCAGCTGAAGTCCAAGGAAAACAAAGTTGGGGGTTTTGATTCATAATTTTTTCTTGACGTACTGCTACCAAAAATTGTATCACAATTAAACTAATCCTGGAATACTACGTGCATGTATCTTTTTAAGCAAAAAGGCAATGTAAAGTCACAGTTAAGTAGAGTTCCAAACACTGGAGGAGTAGTGATAGAAAACCATTTCCATTTACTCTGAACTCTTTCAATTAAATGCTGAATTGGGATAGAGAAACAAAGGATTCCAATAGTAAGTAACACAAAACTTGCTCTGAGAACCAGCACATCTCTTACAAAGCTGGGTTTACAGCTGCAGATGTGAAGTAATTGTAGCCTCTGTACCATGGTTAGTTAAAACTGCTAGAAATAAAACTGTAAACACAAAAGAACTGCAGTTCTAACAGAACAGAGGAAGCGAATCAGGACAAAACCAACCCAGAAAAGTTTCAAAATTGCCATGAGTTGTATTTTCCTTTGGATTCTACAGGCATTGTCTTTTAAAAGGTAGCTTAGCAGTTGCAAAGACAAGATTTTATATGTTACCTATCTTTGGACATCCAAATGCACTGTTTACTCCAGGAAATCCTGCTATGACGTCCTCTGAGAAGCAACTGCTAAGTGGCCTTGTGGCATTCCATGCTTTTCAATTCTTAACTAATTACCAGATCGGTTTCCTCAGTAATTGACAGCCATGCAAAGTGATCTCAGGATCTGAAAGATAAGCTCAATTCTTGTCTGTTCCCACATCAGCTGAAGTATAAAACCACTAATAATTTAGCTTAGACACACCTCACTTTTCCTTCTTCTACACCTTATAGCAGAACTGTTTTATACGTTATACACTCAATTACTGAAGCGACCCAGGGTTTACAGCTTTTTTTTTTTTTTAAGCAATAGCATTACATTAGTTGGAGAAAATGCAGCTTTTTGCAGTGGTAGGCCAATGGCTCAGAAGCCAAAACAGCCTCTTCCTTCCTGCCCTCCAAAAATAAAAATGAATAAACCCAACTTTGCTTCTTTGGATCTATTACCTAGAGGCAACATCTTCTCTTGAATAGAGCCCTCAGAGAGAATATTCCCCCACCACCAAGAGTCCAGTATCAAGTCTTGGTAAAACAGGCCCATGAAACCACAGTTTTCTGTATAACTGTTCCTGGTTTTTGGTTTTTTTTTCTTCTCATACTTTTTTATATGAGCAGGAACCAAACTAAAGACATGGTAAAAACAAGTAGGTACCTCAGCATTTTCAGCCTCTTCAACTCAAACAAAATAAATTTTCTGAAATTTTATTTCTCACATGTTTAGAATTTTGTGTAAAAACTTATGTCATGTCTACACAAAAAGGGGAAAACTGCCTGTTCCATCAGTCTACCCTGCTTCACTATGAGAGATCTGATAAAAGACACTTATCAATACAAAGGCACGTTTCATGACAGTTACCAAACAAAGCAACAGCAGTTTCAAAAATCAAAGAATATTCCTTTGGGACAGCAATATTTGCATGTTCATAATGAATACTTAACCACACATCTGTGCAACCCTTTAGGTTTTTTGGTAGGAAGTGATCTTTTAAGTGGACTTTGCCAACTACCAGCAAACACTCATTCAACTTTTGCTCAGCTGAAGAAAAGCAAGCTTATCAATTAGCTTTCAACCTCATTTTAAAGAGTTTATGAAAAGCCATGTGACACATTACTGGTTCAAGTGACCAGATTGTTAGAACAGAAACTACCTCAAAATCAGAAGGTCACTACTGAACAGGAATTTTGATGAGGTGCTACAGTTTACTGCTTAAAAATCATCTGCTAAAAATTAAATATTCAAACTTAGAACTGCATGTAATACTACACTGAAACAGATGACATTCCGAAAAATGTTCTCTATTTATTATTTTTCAAAAATGTATGATTTTCAGTTAATAAAGGAACAATAAGGACAAGAACACAGATATAGACAGAAATATCTCCTAATATGGCACCTAAAATCACTGTTGAAAATAACACTTGAAGAAGCTATACTGTCAGCAAATTCCCACTATATTTGCTATGTCACAACTCAGAGATCAATTAATTTAATACTGGTTCAGAATATGAAAATTATGTCCACATGTCCACACTTGGGAGGGGAAAGAAAGGAAAACCACCACAAGAAGATACCTATACTAAGTCAAAATCATACAAATGAGTATGGAGATCAGTCCAGAAGAGCCTTCCCGAGAAAAACCATGTAAGAGCAGAGCAACAAAGCAGGCAGAGTGGGCAGTTACTCCTCTAGGAAGATTAGACAAACACACAGTTGCAGTGCTGCTTCTTTTTGTACATGTAAGTGAACAGCCACTGCACTGAGACACAACAGACAACATAAATAAATAAATAAACCCACAACAATTCAGATTGAATAAACAACAACATAAGCAGAGACATTAAAAGATATTTTTCATGTATTCATAAACAATAAAGCCATTTCCAAAATTCTTCCCAAACTAACTATTCTAATTATCCTATCCTTGCATTCAACTCAATAAATGCAAAGGTAATAAATATCTGAAGGTAGAGCTTGTCTCATCTGCTCTACTACAGACACAGATTTCACAGAGGAGGAGCTCACTGGACAAATAGAGTCCTACCTCTCCATTCACACTAGCTACTTGTCTTTTTCTTGTATTGTGGTACAGTTGCTGTGCAACACTCTCCTCCCAAACACCACCATCATCTCCATTAATTTTAAAACTCTTTTGCCTTTAAGTTCTTCACCTCTAAGAGAAAGATTACTCATTAACTTTACTGCTCTTAATGGCTGATGAAATCTAATAGCTAATGGCAACATAACCACAAAGAATAACAGCAAACTTGTGATAAAGGCAGGGCATGTTGTGTAAATTCCACCAGCAAAACTGAACAGAAAGGTTCAAGAGAGTAACACAATCAAGGAACGATAGTAAATAACACTGCCTTGCACTCTTTTTCAAATTAGGCAGAAACAAACTTTGACAATCTAGTAAGTATTCAGTAAACTATGGCATTGTTTGGTGAAGATGAAAAAAAATCTTGGATAAAATTTGGTACATCAGAAGTCTGTCATAGGCATGTAAACAAACCTATACCACAGGATAAGATTGTTGCTGTCATTTGGATCAGCAGCTTAGTCAACATCAATATCTGCAGCCAAACTATACGCTTCTGACTTGTAACACCAAACACAGTAAGAGAATAAAAAGGTTATGCACTTGGATAGGATCAACAACATCAAATTTTTGCCAGATGTGCTAAGAGACCCCAAAGAAATGCAGATAAATTAACAACAACATGGAAAACAAGCTTCAGTAGTCAGTTTGCAGCTACATATTCGGTTACTTACTATTCAGTGACATTTACTCAAAACTGCATTTTGAATATATCAGTCACGAGGACATTGGCAAGAACCAAACAAACTACAAAAATAAAAATCACTATATAAATGAAGCAACAGCACAGACAGAATGGATTTTCTCCAGCTAAGTTCACACCAGCAAATCCCATCATTCATACAAATCCTCAGCAAGTCTGAAAATCAAGAGTATAATGCTTCTATGGTTAACCAAATCCTGTATCTGCTACAAAGTGTAGATCCCCAAATGAAAGCAGAAACTGAAAATTATCCCAGGTGCACAAGAATGATTTGGCAAATCTCAAAGAATATGCTTAAAGTTTACTACTTCAAGTGAAGCCTGCGCGTATACTTTATAATGCATGCACACCTCGTTTCATCACTACTGCATGTCTGGATACTTCAGAATACTTTGCCAGGGATGAGGCAACTGAACACATCCAAATTCCATTCCTACCTAGCCAGATGTATATCTAGTTATCCAAGAGTGCCAGCTGGGAATTACCTTTGAGAAATGTAAATGTTACAATTTAAATAGGTCAACAATGTCCTTTCAAACAATTTGATGTATCAGGTAGACAGGCAGTGCATGAAGACATATGAAGTAGATTTTCAAACACTTTGATACCTCATCAATAAAATTAGCTTTTCAAATGGGGAGTGGGGAAAGAAGGTGAAGGAGTGAGCCTTTTTCTGTGTGTCAATTGTATTTCTCAGTCCTGCTGGCTCAGGTCTGGGTTGTGGAAGGAAGGGGGAGAGAAGGGGGAGAAGAGGAATGGCAGCAGTAATTCACATACTCTAAATCAAGTTTTTTACAAATAAAGATTAAAAAGCTGAAAACTCATCCATAAACCTCATATATGCAGATATCTCTGAAACAGGTCTTTTGCAGTATATATATATGCTTTGTTGAACAGGTTCTCACACACACAGGAGCATCATCCAGCTGATCATTACAGGCCTTCAAGGACAGTGTACAGAGGTGGGGAGGTGTGTTACTTCACAGGTTTTTTTAACATCCATTCCAAAGATAAAAACTAATCTGAAGACAGGCGAACAAAAAGCAACTCACTGACGTTTTGAACTGTATGTGAAGTAGGCAACATTTCCTAGCCTCAAAACCAACAATTTCTCCTAGTAACCCAAACTGGTATTTATGAAGAGATTTCTAAAGCACAAAAGCCACTTAGGTGTGATTTGCATCTTTGGAAGTTTTCCTCACTCCACAGATTTAATTCAAGCTTAATAGTAGGGATAGGTGCTGAACTTCTACTGTCAATAGGAGCAGTATGTGCTGGGCAGCATCACAAAAGTCTAGTAATATATGCCCCTGACACTCTTGAAAATGAAAGAAAACAAAGCAAACCAAAAAATCACTACATAAAAAACAGTGAAATTAAAGCAGTCACACTGACAGAGAATGCACTTTACTGTGACAATAAACCTCCAATATATGAGATTTTCCAATACTTGGGAAATTGCCCTTATTGTTATGTTTGAAGCAGATAACATGATTAAAATCTCAAGATAATAGTTCTAAACCACACTCCTGATTTTGTCTTTCAAATCAAAAGCTTCTGCAAATTTGAGTAAGTGATACAGCTTCCTCCTAATTCCTTTACTAACAGTATTTCTCTTGCAGCTCATAAAATCTGTTACATGTTCAACTTTTGAATTTAATTTGCATGGTAATTGCAATAACAATAATACTTCATCATCAGGATAATATAGGCTGAGATCCTACGTAATTTTCACTATTTAATGGAAACTCTGAGACTAAGGATGCAGCTAAAATATTATATATTAATTTCAACATAGCTAATACCCCCCAAAATCCCACCAATTTACTTTTCACTGACAATGTTAAAAGAAAATGATTTATGCAGATCAATCACCTAACTCATCAAGTCATTCACTGACAGCCAGCCTTCATCATTGCTATTTAAAAGGCACTGCTGACAGAAAAGACCGACTCTTTGATTAAGGGCTCTGTCTGGCTAACCTTTTATTTGAAGAATGATTGCTGCTGAGTGACAAATACTTTCCCATTCATTTCAAGGAAAAGATATTGACATTCAAATTCTTGATGTCTACACTGAGCAGATGCCACTGTTGGCAAGTGGCTTGATAGCAACAGCAGGTACACTACTACTCTGGGGGGCGAAAAACAGCACCACTGGCTCAAGTTAAAGGCTCTCAACAAGTGAAAGCTACAGATCTCTCAGCCAAATCCTCTCTCTTCAACAGTTATCATCAAAGAACATCTGTTTGTTGTTTCTCCCTAGTCCTCTTCTTGAAAGTGTCCTAGCCTCACCTTGACCCCACTTTCAATTGTATTGGATGTTATTACTAAAAATAAAGAGAACTCAGCAGTGAAGTGACCCTTTGCTTGAGAGGGGCGTCCTGCCTTAGACAACATCCCCAAACACCAGTCAGAGAAATCCCAAAGCAAGGGCTGCTGTTTCCGTACTAATATAATTTCTGTTGACAGTAATGTAAAATGGAAGTTGTATTTGCAGTATCACATAGAAAATCAAAGCCAATATGTTTGTTGCTTTAAGCTGATCCTGCTGTCACTTTCTACTTTATTACTTTATAAAAAAATAAAAAAGGAAGGAGAGGGAAAAGGAGATGAAAGCTGCCCAAAAGAAGGAGCCAGATAATGTGCAAATATAAGTGAATGCTCAGTTCCTGTTTTGATAAGAATCTACAAGCGTCATAAAACCCCATTTGTTTATTCTTCCAAATAAAAATAAGAAATCAAGACATGTACACCACTGTCACAGCTCTCAATACTAGCTATTTTCAGAAATAAATCATGCACTGAAATGATCACTTTTTTACTTGCACATTTTACAGACCTCAGATTCAGTGCACAGATACATATCACTTAAATGCTCTTTGATCCTACTGATGAGATTTTCCCAACTTGGTTATTACAAGCAGTAATGTATACAGTGATATTACAATCAAACATAGCTAATAAAGTAATATGAACAATTAACAGTGAGAGAATTTTCCTGCCCCAAAATTTTTTGCTCAGGGCAGGGCATTGGGAATTAGTATTCTCCTGTATAAGATAACTTAATGTTTTCTCAGTAAGAAAACTCAATTTATTCTTCCAGTATATCAGAGAACTTGTTTAGCACCGTATTAGGCAGTCACACTAAGCCATCCAAAAAAAGAAAAGATCACAGCAACAAAAACATCTTTCAGAGTTTTCTAGTCAGGTAGCTAACCTCTATGACATAACATCACAAAACATTGCTGACCATTCAGTCAACAATGCAGGAGAGGAATAGAGAGCCAACATTACTGCTGGAGAACAGAAAGGATTCAAGTAGGAATCTTCGCTTTTCCTAACATCCAAATGTGATTTGCTCCCCAGCTTCTTACTGTTTCTGAAACTCACAGCACAATATCAGTTACAACAGGAACAGAAGTCATGCCTACCAGGAGAAAAAACAAAGAAGCCTTGCAAATCCCGAGGGCAACCAGCGCTACACAGGTAAAAGAAAGGCAAGAGTCAACAGCAACAAGGAAAGACACACCATCCCCTTCTGAAGATGTCGAGCAAAGGAGGGGGTAGGCATTTATTTACAGTACATCTGTAATATCACCAAGATAATGGTCATCTACATTTCAAGTTGCCTGCTGAATCAGTAAATTCCACAATTCTAGAAAAGGTTCTGTGGTTGTGGGAAAGAACAAAACCAGCATGTTTATTTTTAAATAGACTGTCAGCTGTTTTTTGATTTTAAAATATTTTATTCTAACTATTGGGAACAATCTAATATTAAGAACTTACAATCCATACAGGAAAAAAATCCTGCATTAATAACTGTGGGTGTTCAGCTGAAGATGAAATCCACTCAGTCCTTCCACCCCATACAAGAAGAAACTATGATGTAAGAACAGATTCATTGCATCAGAGCAAATGTCTCTGCATTCCATCACATTATGTCCAACAGTAGCGAAAAGGGTATATCCAGGAACATATACAGGAATAACACAACCCAATATGACGCTCCCATGAGCATGATGCTCTTGCCAGCTTCCTATCACTTTCAAGTCAAGAACTTCCTAGACCCTGTATGGTTTTGATGTTGAATAACTCTAAACAGATTTTTCCTGAAAAACTTTCCCCAGTCTCATCTTTGAATTAGTCAAACTTTTAGCATCCACAACACTGCACCCCTGACTTGTGCTTGAACTCAACTCATATTCTTGTCCCTCTACTTCTCACCATTACAGATGAGGGGACAGTCTGTTCAGTCAGACTGTCCCCTCTTCTCCAGGATGGCTATGATTTCATAGGCTTATGTTTCACAGACAGTGGGAGTCCCCTGTATTGCTTTGTTCACTTCTGTTAAAAAAAAACAAACCACCACACAACAATCACAGCAAAGCTTAGTATTACACCAAGGACATCCTCCTGAAAATCCTTCCAACCACATATCATTTCCATAACCCAAATACTGTATTTATGACAGTAAAAGGAGAACACAAATTGCATTTCTGAATTTTTCATAGCCATATCTCAAATTATTCATAAAACAACCATGATAAACACACTCTCAAAAGCATGAAAATGAACATATTAAGATCAACATGAAATATACCTAGTCAGTAAACTGCATGAAATAAGTAAGAATGAGCCCCATGACTGGAAAAGAACACACAAATTACTAAAACCTTAAACCTTACTAAGAAGAAAATGGAAACTATATTACAGACAAACATGTCATTGCACAAGAAAAATTTGGGCAATACAAATCAGAGAAATGAAGTGATACCATTCTTGCAGCTGAGTTGCACTATTTCTTTGATTACCATTAACACTTGATGCTCTAGAAAAAGTGCTAGCACACTGTATTCTCATTTTCATAAAAATCATAATTTGTTACAATCTTTCTGAAAAAGGTGTGCTGGGGTATAGATAGTGGAGATGGTGACAATAATTATTGGCTGGAATGCCTGGAGCATCCAAGTGAACACAAATATGCAGCAAAAACACAGCTGAGCATGACCTCAGTTATTACTCCTGTGACAATTTGCTGGTTGCTTTTCAGAGAATACACTGAGGATCAGCCATAACATCTTCCTAAATTATGACTTCATAGGCAAAGGACAAGAAGAAACCAAAATTCTATTGCCTCCTCTCTTGGTAGAAAAGTCATCTAATGGCAATCACAACTTCAACTACATGGAAAGTTAAACCAGAATCAATTGCCCATGCCAAACAGGCAAGCCTTGTACAGTAATTTTTTTAAACTTCACATGAAATTATTTATGAAAAATTATGATTTTATTCATCTATCTAATAAAGTTCAGGCCTGTAAATCTGTGTGTATTTACCGTTATTTCATAAAATACTTGATCATATTCTTTCTTTGGCACTTTTCCATTTTAAATAAAGATTAATCTGTGATAGAACTCTAAGGCTGTCACCGTAATCAAAAGCATAAAGTGCTTTCAGGTTTTCATCGGCTTCTCTGCACGCTCTAGTAGTATTTTTTTTTTCCTTAAGCATATTTGAATGAACTGTTTGAATATGCTTACTCTTTCATCTCTAGAGCTTTGAAAACTTCACACTTTGTATCTGATCCACAATAAAGCAATAAGGACTGCAGAGGTTGACAGCATGGACGTAATTAAAGACTACCATCAATAAACTGCCATGTTGAACAATACTGACTTACAATGCACTCCAAGATCAACCGTTTATATTTAGAAGTATTTCACTGAGAGGTCTAAAAGGAACAGCCTGGATTGTTTTCATAATAGATACAGAGAAAGAGAAACAAACTTCTATATAACTCAGTAAGTAATATTAAAAGATTCCTACTCGTGACCAGAAGATTTAGGTTTACACGCTGGATACACATTTAAAAATGCAAGCAATACCTTTTTAGATGTCATCTCCAAATCAAGATCAAGAGAATAAAATCTACATTTATTATATTTAGATAATCAATAAAGTGTCATCAGTTTGACACAATTTATATATGTGACACATGTACTTACATACTGTCCATCATGTGACTAATCTAGACAATCTAGTTTATATCTGACAATTAAGACTCCTATTTGGGCAATGTTATTATTAAAACTTTAATTGAGGAAAACTCAAGATTGGTGCAATACTCTCACAGCATTAAATAAGCTTTCTGACTTGTATAATTTACAATACTGTCTTCCCAAAAAAGACAATCAGTACAGGGTGATATACTAACACATCACGTCTTCAGTAAAAGAAAAAAAAAAACAAACAACAAACCAACCTTGAAAAGACAGAGGAAATGTAAAAGCTAAACTGAATCTTAGGTTTGCATTCTGCTAAGCATATGGTTTTGTACAGTGATGTAGCCAATATACATACAGATATACTACTTAAAACCACAGAAAAAAGTATCCAAATAACACTCATAACAAACTCGTACGTTTCTCTTGTACCTTTCAGCATGAAGTAGATGAAAATGGAGATTCTCTGTCCAAGAAGTATTACAAACTCAAACTTTGGAAGTCCAAAACTTTAGTAATTCAAAATTACTGCACACAAACAACTGGAGATAAATGTTTACATTGAAGTGAGGGTTACAGTAACATGCCCTTACTAATACTTTTAAACAGGTAAGTTGTTTTCTGACTACACATATGTTCTATACACTGTTTCTTGGGAACAAACAGTAAAGAAGTTGCTCCACTTTGGAACTCAATTACTCCAGCTCATACAAGCCACCAGCTCAAAAATGTCAAGCAGATATCAAGTATTTCAAGTTTGGAAATGAAAGATCATAGTTTGTCCATTTTTACCATTGAGTAATTAGGTAAGATACTGTTTTGTGACTTGAACCTACTTATCTTTTGTTTAGATCTCAGACATTCAAAAGCCACAGTTGATTTCAGGATGATGTCACATCACAAATACAGGTGGTGCTGCATAGGAACACTCAACTGCTCTGAATGAGAACAGATCATACTCAGACACAGTCTTCTCTGCAATACAGCCTACATAAGAGTTACAGAACAGCTGGAGGTTGGAAGGGAACTTGAAAGGTCATCCAGTCCAACCTTCCTGTAATGAGCAGGGACATCTTCAACTAGATAAGGCTGCTCAGAGCCCTGTCTAACCTGCCCTTGAATATTTCCAGGGGTGAAGCAAGGTGCACTTATGTGTTGCACAGAATTGTCAGGTACCAGAGGAAAAAAAAAACGTCAGTCACAGTCTGCTGTTTGCCCTGCAACAGATGCAGTCTGCAAGCAATAGCCCAATACAACTCTTTTGAAGATTAACCCACAGTTTTAAAAAAGTCACAGCAATGTAGACTCTTTCAGCTTTGTTCTGATTTTTTCCTCTGCATTTTGGTTATCCTTTTTATACTAAGTAAAGCAAATGTTAACATTTACTCTGGTTATTGGCTTATGAACAAATAAAAGTATACATTTGTAAGCAGTAGAGGAACTTCCCAGTTTTACGAAGATCTCAGTCTTTTTCGAGATGCACCATGCCAAGCCACATAGTAAGTGATACTGATTGAAAAAAAGAAAATTAACAATTAAATGAAATAGCAACAAGCAGTAATTCATAAAGGAATTCTCAGTATCATTATAAAATTCTATTTATCCTAACCTATGGAGAAAATATTTTGACACTCGTAATATGCAAAAATCCCCCAGCATTAACCTCCTTCATACTTCCAATAATGCTAGGCCAAATATCAATGTATATAAGCACATATAAGTACAGAGAAGAGAGATCTTTTTAACAAAACAGAATTATAGCTATCACAGCAGTTCGTAGATAAATTATTAGGTTTATTAATCCTGAAGTAGTCCAAATAGAAGTGTTCCAGCTGTTACATCTGATCACCAGCACGCCGACAATTTTCTCTGCCAGATAGTCCTTTTATGCATTAGGGAACTTGTTGCAATTAAGGGATTTTCTCACTTCTCCACAATTCTGTAATTTACAATACTGTCTTAAACATTCAATTGTATGAACTATATTCAGTTCCTTTTATTCAAAATTTGCTGCTTACAGAACTGAATGAAATCACCAAATCCTATTCTAGCTATAAACCCAGGTTAACATCTTTCTACTTGCGCTTGCTGTGCTACTGTGTTGCTGCTGGCACCTCTGACAGCAAATAGCTACAGTAAACCTTACAACATATTTGTAGGAAGTCTTTCTAATTAGATGATTTGTGCTACAGTAATCCCTCAGTACCTTCAGAAACACACTTAAAACTGCAGCTACTCCACCAAAAATGTGTTATGTTTTTTTCCCTCAAAACTGTTCCAATTCTAAAACAAAATATCTGAAGTCAGAAACGATATATATTGATCAGTGGAAAAAACACTAATCCTCTAGTATTCCAAAACTTCTCATCAGTAAAAGAAACCTACGCAACTGCAGAACTTTTTCATCATTACATTTACTCAACCCCTTCCACTCTACAGTATCTCAAAATATAGTACCTATTTCAAAAGGAATAGAAACATTTCATCTACTACTAGAAGGTGCAACAATACTAAGGCTGGTAGAGTATGTGCAACAGTGTAGTACCACATGTGGGGAATGAAAGGGAAGACTAAGGAAATTAAAACTGACTGTACAGAAAGTGATTGGATAGGTATGATTTATCTATTTGCTCAGGGTATTTAATCAAAACACATATGGTGATTTTTTTTGATAGCTTTTTGAAGAGTGATGTATACTTAAAATGATTACTCTGAATACGGGTTAAAAATTGCACATGAAAAACATCAGTCCTTCAATGCCCACCAAAGAAAACTTCTCTTAGAAAAGCTCACCTACTTAATCACTAGAGCAGCTTCGTTCAGAAAAGTTGTGCTTCCCTAAGGATTTCTCTTCACAGGTCTAAAAAAACCCTATCTTGCTTACCTTGTATTATCTGACAAGATACTGCTATGCCACACAAGGTAATCTATCAGGCAAATTCAGAGCCCAACCTGGAGCAACTAAGATACGTTCCCCACTAGAAGACGAGGGAGTGTTCCTCAAACAAGAAGTGATATCTCACAGAGCCACAAATGCCATTTTGTACAGCTCTTTGACTGTTCTTCACTGTCACTTTCCTCATTAGTTTATAGTTCTGGACATTTGGATTTTTCTTAAGTGATCACAGAAGTTTTAAAATACCTCATACACTTACCCTCACTCACCCATCTCCTAATGGTTGACATGAAAATGGCATCTATGCTGCAGCCCTTCTGCATCTCTTCAACCTCACAAGGCAAGAGGAATCAACTGACCAGCAACTAGCTTCCCTGGTATGCAGAGAACCACTGCAATTCTAACTAGAAAGCTCACACATAAGGCGATCCCAAACAGCTAGCAATTTCCCTCCTTCAGTTTATCTAACTGAAAAAGATTCTTTAACTTGTTTCAGACACTAGTAAGTTAAGCTGGAGTGATCAAAAATTATCCTACTTAAACATGATCCTTTATTAACTTCATTCACTAAACAAAACTCGGCTTTGATTAAACGACTATTTTCTCATTTCCATTGTACCATCAAGAAGAAAATCACACCTGTCTTTGCTTCCAGCAAACAAGTTATTCCATGTAGAACAGCTGTCCTGAGATCTACATCCTCTGCTCAGAAGCCTCATCATCAAAAACAAACAAACAAACAAAAAATCCAGATTTGAAGTATTACTGAACTTTGATTGATTCACAAGTAAGGAATTACAGTCAGTGGTATTTCAAGTAAGTCTATGCTCTTGAATGGGGTCACAGCAGAGAAGGCTACAAGTAAAATAACCAGAGAATAACTCCACAAACCCTGACAATATGTTTCTCCCCATCAAGAAGCCTTCAGAAAAGCTACCGTGAGATGTTCTTAAAAACACCTAGTTTGACATCACGATGAACAAGACTTACAAACTCAAACCATTTAAATCACATCACTAAAATAACAGGTACATAATTACAGGTCAGCAACTTCTTAAATTTTTGGTCTCTGAAGACACTTGCTGTCACTAAAACCCAAGGAATTTAACTGTAACTGATACTGCAAATCAGAGTCTCCAAAAAGAAACCAATGCTGAGTAATCTGCTAAAGATTTAAAATACTGTTTGATAAGACATCTTTTAAAGACCAGAAGGAAGACATCATAGTCTCTAAACTTTCAGTAAATATTATTGACAAATTCAGAACTTTAAGATTATGTATTATTTATACTTGAGTCTCTGGAGATATCATTGACTATTAACAATCAGAGCTTCATGTTCCATAGATTTCAGGGCACACACAGAGCTTATGTGCTTTGTAGAAGGGTCACAGAAATATTAGCCAATTGAAGAGCAACAATCACACTCACAACAAGTGTTCTGAGTGAGCAATAAGTGCAAGGTGAGCAACCCTCACCTTACACTCCACATACACACACTCACCCCTGAAAAAGAGATATAATTTAAAAAAGGACAAACTTAAAAGGAGTGGACTTTTTTTTTTCCTCATTTTGAAAAAGAGGAAAAAAAGAAAGAAACAACCAAAAAGCAAACTAACAAAAAACAAACTAACAAGGGGAAAAAAAACAAAACAACCCTGTCATGGATTCAGCAGTAGCAGTCATTTTTCTCCTTCTTGGTAACTGGTGCAGTGCTGTGGTTTTGACTTTCAGCCAGGTAACAGCACTGATAACACCAATGTTTTTAGTTATGGCTTAGTGATGTTTGGTCTGGACGAGGATTTTCTGAGCCTCATGCTCTGCCAGGGAGGAGGGGAAGCCGGGAGGAAGGAGAGGAAGGAGAGACAGGACACCTGACCCAAACTGACCAAAGAGGTATTCCATACCATAGCATGTCATACCCAGGATGCAGAAACAGAGGGCAGAGACCCAGGAGGTCGGGGGTTGGTGGCTTGGTCGGGCTGGGCATACGTGGTGAGCTGTTGTATTCTCTTCCCTTGTATTTCTCGTCATTATTATTATTGGTGGCAGCACTAGTGGTTTGTGTTATACCTTAGTTACTAAACTGTTCTTATCTCAACCTGTGGAAGTTGAACTCTTTTGACTCTCCTTCCCATCCCTCTGGGAGTTGGGGGGAAGAAAAAGGAGGGAGTGAGTGAACAAACTGCTTGGCTGATTTACAGCTTAAACCATGACAAACCCAAACCACACAGAACAGCTTTTTGACAAGAATCAACTATCACATGGAACTATGGGACCAGACCAGGACAAAAAGATGATTCAAGAAGCTGACAGAAAACCAGAACAGAATTACAGTTTGCTCTGAGCCCAAAGGGCATTTAAGACATTGAAGGCACCTAAGTCTGTTGGCTGTATAATTGTCTAGAAAACACACCTCCACATCAATTAGAGAGCAATCATGTTTCACTGTACTCCAAAAAGTTTGTCTGCTTTTTTCTATTAACATCTGCCTCTGAGGAGCTAAACCACTGACCCAGAGCACCAAGAACAGCTGCAGGTTTGGGAAGGCTGTGTTTAAACCGTGGGAGAGCAGAAAGGGTTGGCACTGGTCCCAGAGGTCAGCTGCTAGACCACAGAAGGTTCTACAAAAGGCTGTCCATCCCAGTTGTATTGTAAGGCTTCAAACTATGCTCAGCCCACACCAAATGAGCACGGGCAGTGAGACAGACAGCAAAGCCTATGGGCACCTCACGGAGCTTCCAGTACAACAGCAGGGAGGAAAGCAGGCAAGCTCTATCAGAGAGAACAGTGTCTGAAGGCATTCCTGGCATGCCCCGAAACCACTGGATGAATATCTGAAACTCTGTGAATCACTTGAAAAAGAAACATGAGCTACACGAATATGAAACGAATATTAACAGTTATGCAGAAATGACAAATTCATCAATCAGAAATGTGAGAAACAATGCAGGAGCATGGAAAGGCTATGAGGTAAAAGCAAAATATTCAGAAAATACTTTTTAATTGAAAAGTTGAATGAAAATGAATACCTGTATTTTAAAATCTGCATACATAAGGTGTTAGGCAGTCAGTTTAATCCCCATTTCCCCCTCATTCCACTGCAAAAATAGTTCAGTGGATTGACTAAAGCCTGTACAGTGCATAGAAACAGTACTCAGGAAAGATTTTGCTATCAGTTTTAACAAGATCATCATTTTTAGCTACCTAATAACAAAGACATACGGTTTGGGTAGCCAAACATTAAATACCACATTGACACCCTTTGTTGTAAAATAATAGACAGGAAATAAAGTTTTCCAGCCATGCCATTTTTCCCTTTTGTTAGAATATGTTAATTACTAACAAAATACCACCCATTAACAGTCAGCCCTATCTAAAGGCATGAGATTACTTGCTCTTTTTCAGTATGAAAAATATTTCCCTCCTATTAACTACTTTTAGGCATTACTTTTGCACTTTGGGAAAGGCCCATGTAAGTATTGCTAGTAAGAACGTTAACAACTAAAAAAAAAATTAATACTTCAGTAGAATTCCTTAACTTACAGATTACTTGCTTCAGAAGAGCAAAAATATAACTACTACAGCATAAAGAAAAAGCTGACTATGCAATCATAAGCCCAAAGGACCCAATTTCTTCATAAAGTACCTGATGGACATCGCAACAGTCTGATTACCTTCTACCACCAATTTTTGGAACACGTGAAAAATACTGTATGCTTCTTGCTGGTATGTGGTCCAAGATGACTCATAAATCTTCCTTTATCTCCTTCGTGGTGTTAGCCGAAAAGGATGAGTTGCTTTTTTCCATCTCATTCACATGTCTTTCTGTCTGTTACCTGTGCCCTTGAGCAAAGATTACTGATGCCCTGCCTTTGATATATGACACATCACATACAGCAGCTTTTCATCAAGTGAATTAACCTGAAAAAATGCAAACCTACCTGCTAGTTGCTTCCCAACTTTCCACTATTCCTGTGTGTACCTCCTTCCTAACACGCCACACACAAGGTTACCCAACACAGAACATGAAATTGTTATTCAGTGGACACTGATATCATTTATTGAAATACACTAATTAGTATTTATTTTAATAACTGATTCCAAATGTAAAGTACTTGTTAGTCATACACACAGACTGAAAAAATTATCTATTTAAAAATCAGAGGATGAACTACCTGCTCTGATCACCCCAAATTACTGCTCTGAGTCACATATAATAACTGCGATTCTGGTAATGCCTTACTGATACAGATCTACAAATGATTCTCTGCAATGCTAACCAATACAGAATGATCATTCAGTATGATGCATATTCTGTTGTGGGTTTTTTTTTCTTAAAATTTAAAATATATTTTATGTTCCAAAAGTATTAATATCTTCAAGTGTTAACTCTCTTCACAATGGTTGAATTGTTCACAAGAGCAACTTAATGTATGAAACTAAAATTTCTTTGGACTCTTTTGTTTTCCTTAAGAGGTAGGTTCTTTTAAGAAAAAACAAGCAATAAATTCTTCTGTGAGGTGCTTCCTATTCTGCATATACCTTCAATCTTACATTTTAAAGATGCCAATTAGACAACTACTATGCTGCTAATTAACAAGATAGTCACAGTAACCTCTTTGAGACGTTTTTTCTGCTTGAGAATTTTTTCCACTGTAGATTATGATTTGTTTTACATTTGCAACTGATTACTGACAGGACCTCAAAGAAAATTAAGTACAAGAGTTCCTAGATACTTCAACATTTTCTAAGACAGGAAAGTAAACTCCCAATAGAACTCTGCTCCAGAAAATGACGGTCTGTCAAATACACATGCTGCACTTTTCAGAAATAAAACAAAGATTTTTTTTTCTTCTTTTATCAAAATCATATTATATCTTCTAATGAACGCAGTGACTGAAAAATATAAACATTTATATATTTTTTCCAATGAATAGGCTTAAGAGCAGTGTGCAAAAATAGGATTAATGGTACAAAGCATGTACTATATAAAAATAGTCTGCAGAAAGAAGCATTAAGCAATTATAACTCTAGCATTGAAGGCTCCAATATTATAGGGTAATATTTCCTTAATGTTAGACTTCATTAACCCTAAGATAATCTCTCATAAATTTTGCTGATTTTTAAGGAGAAAAAATAAATTGTGTTTATTAAACTACTGAATATGTTTATGAAAACAAGACATAATCTAGTGCTATAAACTTCTTGTCTTTATCTGAATAATCAGGAAGCTCATAAATAAAATATCATATAACAAAGCGAGTGTTGAAATTCATTACTGTAATAGCTATGCTCATGATCTATTTCATTAACACTCCTCCTTTCTTTGAATAAATGGGTTCTTTGGTCTACCAGAGCAAGGCCATTTACAAGACAAAATACTAAGCTGCTTTTCTCATTTTCCCTTATCTGTTCTATTCCCAACTTTCAAAATTAATTCTTCCTTTAAATCTTATTGTTCCTTTCAATGTAACTCACAGCACATTAGAGAAATTTGAAAGAAATATAAGCAAAGAAATGGGTCTATAGAGTATAAGTTAATTAGGAATCTAAGTGACTGGTGATGAGACTTGATGGCATATGGCTTTGGAATTAATTTAAGAAGCTTAAGTTCATTTTAAAATAAAATATTAATATATCAGAAGTTCAAAAGAAGCCATACCTCAAATTAAGTTGTGCTAATGTTTCAGCTCAAACACCAGCTAAAGACAACAACAACTGATGGCATACTGATTTTATCTCAAGTTTCTTCTCACCAACACAGATCAAAAAACCAGTAGCTGTTAGTGAGGCAGTAATACACAATTAAGAAGTAGCAACTGCAGAAGTCACCATCTACAATCAAGTATGTAACTATGGTATGCAGCTTAAAGCAGTACTCGTTAATAACTGTGCAGAACCTACTTTTCAGTCATCACAGCAACAAACCATCTTTATATCCATCAACTTTGAATTCATTTATTTTACTTTTTACTGCTCATTTCATATATATAATATACAGGACATGATCTAGATAAATACTCTGCCATAACACTGCAATTGCAAAACCGGATCCTTGGGAAACATGCAACGGAAGAGTGCTGGGAGATTTCCAGATGCTGTAGCTGCATGATCATGTGATGACTGGAACAGAGAGATGAGAGGGGCTAGAGGCTGGGTCTTGTTACATTCCTCGCTCTCTGCAAGACTGGTACACCAGTCTTCTTAAAGTTCATCCTAAGAGGAATGTTGCATTTTTTCAAAGGTTTTAAAAAGATGTAAAATGCGTAACTCCGCCAACTCAAGAGGCCACATCTAAGGTAGTGAAATGCAAGAAAAAAGAATCAGACTCTGTAAGGAGAACTTGAACTATTAGACGGATAGATAACTAAAAAAATTTATTGTTAGACTAAGCAGCTACCAAAGAAGGAAGGTACACACATAAGCTGGATATCGCTTTAAAGAGATTTCATATAAAATGCTCTTGTTTTTCACCCATAGAAAATCGCTGCAACTACTCCCAATGCAACTACAACAAACTGCAAAGGGGTACAGTCTCACATCTTTCATAGGAATGCAATATTGGTACTCAAAGCACCACTATCCATAAGGAAATGCAGCAGCACCTATGAAAAGAAGCATCAGTTGAAAAGTACCATTAACCCAGTAAGCGCTTAACTTGCATAGCTCACTTCTTCCCCAGAATTTTGAAGAACCTTACCCTTTTTGCTATAAGGGATAATATAGTACATTATACATGCATTCTAGGCCTGTATATTCATTTATCTAGCCTTTTCCCCACATTTTGAATAGGCAAATTTGCCACCAGAGGACACTGGTTTATCAAAGGAAATTATCTGCAACTAAATTCAAAGCGTAACTTCACCTTTTATCAGGTCAACTGATAAAACCATAGAAAATAAGACATAGACAAGCTTTCCAGGCTCTCCTAGATCACTGTTTTTTGACTTGATAAACAATACATTGCAACTTTTAATAATGTTCATATTAATATTCAACCTTTAAGTCTGGCTGCAATTGATTATAATTATAAAAATCTTAACATAGAGCAGCAGATTGCCACGGCAAGCCATAGCATACAACACAAGAGCCTGTCTGCAGAATTTCTTGATCATATTATTTTCTGTACCATCTTCATCAGTCTTGTCTGGGCAGTCTCATGAGGCATTTATGCTTTCCCCTGAATCCCATATCTACCTGCACTCAAAACAACATGCATGGCAAACGTTTGCATTCTTTTACCCAGAGAAAACACAAATACTAAAGTAGAGATTAGAAAAAGGTAAATGCAGTTTAAGTATCAGCAGTGGTTTGGATTAGTAGGTAGAGACATATTTCAACAACATCCATTTTTCAAAGAGTCAAAAAACAACCTACCCCTGAAAGATTTAAGAGGCAATATTGAGTTAGCGTAAAGTAGCATTCTCAATTCTGGGAACTCTGGAAATACAGGAATACAGAGCAAGATGCAAAATCACT
Source organism: Psilopsiagon aymara (assembly GCA_024733675.1). Classification (NCBI taxonomy): domain Eukaryota; kingdom Metazoa; phylum Chordata; class Aves; order Psittaciformes; family Psittacidae; genus Psilopsiagon; species Psilopsiagon aymara. The sequence goes on along the minus strand of JANRGW010045945.1, from coordinate 9,056 downwards.
CATTTAATTCATGTACAAAGATAACAAATTAGATACAGTAGATAAAGCATAAATAAATTATTAGAAGCTGTTAAAAAGTATTACAGATAAGCAGTAATCTACTGGATTGCATAACCAGTTGTTATAACAAATTGTTATCCATTCAATTACTAATGCTATGAACTATACACGTACCCTAATGTGGTAACTCATTCTTTTTGTTTTCAATACTAACATAAAACAACTAAAAAGCAACAACATAATTTTCAGGAAACACACGTATTTTTCTTGTTGACCTATCTGATCTATTTGAAGGATTTTTCCTGCTGGTTTAGTTTGCTCCTTTGAAGGGATATTTTGCCAACTGCATCTTTAGGAAGCAACATTCTGCCTCTGAAACACCTCAGAGCTAAGTACCTATGTCATCCCCTGTGTCCAAACCCAGCATGGACAGTGCTGGTCTCCACACTTTGAAATAGGAGGAGGCTAATGACAGCACTGAGATACTGATGGGGACTGTGGCATTCAATCCTTCACTAAGAACCATCCAGAAACAGCTGGCACCACACTTGCAGAACCACTTGCAACATGAGGACCAATGATTTTAATAACATACAGATTCATAGAATAGTTAGGGTTGGAAAGGACCTTAAGATCATCAAGTTCCAACCCCCCTTGCAGGGACAGAGACACCTCCCACTAAACCGCATGACCCAAGGCTATGTCCAACCTGGCCTTGCACACCGCCAGGGATGGAGCATTCACGACTTCCCTGGGCAACCTCTTCCAGTGCCTCACCACCCTTTCAGTAAAGAATTTCTTCCTCATATCCAATCTAAACTTCCCCTACATGTAACTTATATTCACCACCAGTGTAGGTGGGCTAGCATTCAAGTTGGTCAAAATAATTCTAAAGGGAAAAAAAATTAAGAGAGCTGAGTTGTCAGCATCAAATCACAGCTGATGAATGATCTAATTTACAAGACTTTGCTGTAAGAGAACTATCTCATTGGACACACAAAGGGAAAGCTTGCATTAAAAATATGACTTTAAAAAGACTGCGGATTGCCCATGACATGTAATAAGTCATCTGTCTTTCTTCATAAAGACAAGTCATTATTTACTCATGAACTAATATCAGTAACTGTGACAAGCAAAACCAACAAAGCCCATAAAAACATAAAAAAGCTTTTACACGCTGTTAGGCTGAAAGAGAACATGTTCAATGTTTGAGATGAAAAAGCATTTAAGCTTATGATCTGTTCTAATACAGCCTCCATTATCTGTTGGGAAATGAAACGAGTAACAAGAACTCATCCTCATATCCAACTTTTACAGGAAAAAGGAGAAAGCAGGCTCTTTTTTAAAGCATGAATTTAAGTCCTAGGAACTTTTTTAATGCTTTGGATTGATAACTATGGGAGTTCTAATCGATGTGACCATTCAAATAAATGTAGTATTGTTCCATCTTTGGATATTGCAACCTAAAAGTCTCACCCATGTCTTCTAAACATAAAGCACATTCCCAAAGTCATGCTTTCTGTAGTCTATCATCCACTTCTGCCGTTCTTTCAAGAAATTCAATCTTCATGCAGAACATGCAGTCAGGTGTCATGGAACTAAGAACAAGGATACCATTAAACTGCTTTCCTATATTATTTTCCTACATCAATAACGCATTGATTTTATCACTACTAGAACAATCTTTATAAAAATAAACTGTCAAAAAACACATCATATCTCTAGGCAATGCTACTGAAACTACACTTGCAATATCTTAAAGAACATAGGACTTATTTACTAATACTTTAGGATATTAGCCTCACTCAGACCTGAAAACTAAAAAATACTTCAATTTAATATAATTACAGTAGGTAAAGCTTTAGTTGTGTTTCATTCTTTCTTGGTTTTTGAAAAATAAACTTAGACTGTAGTTATTAACATGTCCTATAAATTCTCATAGTATGATATAAAAATGTTTTTCATACAACAAAATTTATCTAACATGAATAAACACCAGAATTAGACGGGTTTTGCTTGAAAACTAAGTATGAAAAAATAGAAACATTGTTTCAACTTTTAAATCAATGATTAATGGCAGAATCAACAATTGCTTGTATTAACTGGCACATTAAAAAAAAAAAATATCACATATCACCTATAACTTACTTTTAGCTAATTTTACTTGGCATGTGTTTGAGCCTGCTCCTATTATCATTTCTTTTCCATAAAAGATTTTCAGAAAATTTTAATATGCTTTTCCTGACAAAATTTTTTCTATGTTTAGGAATACTACAGTACTAAGATTTTCAGAATCAAACAGGTCAGGTTGCCTCCTATAAGCAGAGTGAAGCTTAAAAGAAGTTCATAACAGCAAAGCTAATCTGATAAAGTTATAAAATGATATACAAAGCAGATATTTAATCAAACCACTGAAGCGTTGCTCTAAATTTATATATCAAATCTTCAAAATTATTAACTCTGAAAGAATAGGTAATGGATACATTACCTGGTAAAAAAAATCTGTTGAACAGTTATAGAATGTATTAGTTGATATCTCACACAAAAAATTTACTAAGGTTGCTGCCTAATTGAAGGGATGATTTCAAAATATCTTACCAACAACAAATATATCTTTGCTTGCAATTCTGAAAGCTGTAGAATGCTTTGGGAAAAACAGAGGAGCTTCCTGTAAGTATTCAAAATTTACTCAAGTGATATGATAACTAAATCTACTTTACAAAACCAGGAAACTCACTTTAATTAACTATAATTTTAATCTTAATAGTGATTTTAGCTTCTTAATTGAATTATTATTTTTCCTAAGTCATTTTACTGCTAATAAATGAAAGACATGAAAAATTAAATTGCATAATAAAGCATGAAGGCCACAGAGTTATGAGCTACCATACCCCTGAGAGAGGCAAGCAGTGTTTTATGCTCAATGAAAATGTTAGGAGCAACACACTCACAAAAAAAAGAGGCAATATTCTTCAAACAACTAACCATCACATTTGAGAATTTTTAACATACAACCATTTCTCAAGAAATTAGAAAAGCTGTAAATCAGTAGCACAAGCACAACCAGCTCTTCCTTAGTGATTTCTAAAATACTCAAAATAAATATTAGAAGTTTATCTTTCCTGTCATTCAGGCCCTTCAACAATTTACACTTAAGCAACCAGAAAATCACTTGGTTTTGGCAGCTAGTAATGCCCCAAATGATCTCACTGCAATATAGTCTAACAACTCAACAAATAATATCAGAGCATTTTTTACCTGTTATTAAAAAAAAAAAAAAAAAAAAAAACAACAAAAAAAACAAACAAAAAAAAAAAACAAAAAAAAAAACAAAAAAAACAAAAAATAATCAACTTCTGAGAAGTTTCATTGAAAAAAATATAAAACAGCCATTTTTCACTTGTGTTGAACTGCACATGAAACTACTTCATTATAAACTTAAATTTGCCTCCTGGCATGAATGCATACATATTTTAGGCAAGCACATTCAAGTGAGCGCAGCAAGCTTGAGCTGATAGCAAAAAACTTGTTCACAAGCATTAAATCTGACTTGAACTCCAAGGCTGAAAAGAACACCGCCACAATGAAGACGTTTTTCCCTCACAAAGGGAGACATGCCTATGTTTTCCTTTCCAGCAACATTTGTGTATCCCGTGCAATGGGACAAGCCGGGAAAGGAACAAGGAGCACAAGGCTCATAGCATTAACACAGAGCACTCATTTGTCTCATCTCAAAATGGCAGGAAAAAGAAAAATTAACAAAACAGAACATTCAGAAGCAAATGAAGAAACTTGATTATGCTCTACAGCCAATACACCCAGATAAACTCAGCCTGGCATTTTAAAAACAACTACATTTTATCAAGTGGTTCTCTAGGTTTTCCTTACCATAGGTTACATCTCATTCTTGACTCTGTCTCCTCCCATGAGATGTTTTAAAACAGTTCATCTTTAGAAGCCAGTAAGAACTTCAGATCAACTGTGTTAAGAAGAGCAACATTATTTCTATATAGCTTGACTTCATAAATAAAATGGCAAACAGCACACCAGAGCAAGCGTGTGAAACAGCAAGCAGAGAAATGCAGATTTGTTAGCACTATGCAAGTATCTCCAGTTCCCCAAATTAAATTGTTCTTGTTATCTTGATCAGCAACACCAGAACCAACACTTCTGAGCTTGCCTGTAGACATAATACTGAACCAAAGCATTTTGAGTATAAAAAAGCAAGCTAAGTAAGGTTATTCAGGTTCCAGGATGCTTTCCTGAAATTCTAGCCAGTTCCATCAAAGTGTATGCTCCCCTTATTTATATTTGCCTAGAGGCTAAAAACAGGCATAGCAATTTCCACTTTCCGGCCCCCACACTACTGTAAGACTCCAATACACTGTTGAACAGTTTCTGTATTTTACCCCAAGTGCGTCAGAGTTTCTGTGATAAGGTGGGTTTTGTTCCTAGCTCTTTCTCTGCACAGACATACACAATATACACATGCACAGATGACACAATTTAAAGAACCTTTCCTGATTGAATGAATACATTTAACAGCAGCAAAAACATTACTGCAAGTAAGATCCTTCATTTTTATACACTACTGTGTATTTTTTATGATTTGTGTCTAAGATCCTGTTAAATATTTAAACAATACAATACCAGTAAGTAAACTCTTTAAATCAGGCATCCTCTATACTGTATATTGGGAACAGATGTGCTCTTATTAAGGCTATATTGTAACTCAACAATAATTTGTCATATTTGACATATTGTTAAATTATGTGCACCTGCCAGAACTGTAGTAGCAATTACAAACAATATACATACTACTTTTACTTTAAATACTTAAACAATTTACGTAGATGTGAATACAATGTATGGAAAAACTGTAATTTCCTAAATGTCATCACCAAACAACACCTAATGTCTCACAATTTCTTTTTATGTGTATTTTATTATAGCGCCCAACTGTTTCAACACTCTAGTGACTGGACTTTAATGTGGTTCAAGCAGCCCCAAGTAACATCACCAAATGTTTAACATCTGTGAAAGTTGGACCAACAAATGCTCTTATTTTCAGGAGGTCATGCTGGCCAGCTTTCATTAACAATTACTTTAAACTTCAGTTTTCTTTATAGCTTTTTAATTCAGGAAGGACACATAAAGTTCACCTTAGTTAAACTGTTAAGTTTATTCCAAACTTACATAATATTAATCTTTTGAATATTTATAAAGTTTCTTTTCCTTCTCCCAATATTTGGATCTTGTTTAATTCACAGATAACTTTGGCATAGGGAAGCAACACTTCTAATTAGATCATAAGAGTTCAGCATATTCCCAGAACAGGGGCAGAATCTCCCAGCTCTTACTTCCTTCTACGTTACTTGCCTACGTCCCCACTCCCATCTACAATATTCACACCAGAGTCATGATTAACTTTCAAAACTCTTTAATAAAGCCTTGGATATTTCTTATTGTTGGTAATTCTATAATCACAAGCCGCTGTATCTGGAAAAACTTTCCCTCACTTTCCTGGTCCCTCACCACATCAGCTTCACATGACTTAAAGCTTCTCATTTCTTGCTGTAGTCTCCTTGTTCTGAAAAGAGATATAGAAAACAACCTGTACAAGCACATAAAGGTTTTAGTACTACTGCAGTATTTTATTCCTTTTTCCATCAGGAACCCTTGGTTTTCACTGTATTACAAGCTTAAATATTCCATCACATGCCATTTCAGAGCACTAGAGAGGAAGCTTTGACGGGGATAGGTGAGAACTGGTCTCTCTTTCCCACACCTACAGGCTGTACAGAGATCCCACTCCATAGACTCTACAGTGCTGCAGCCATACTCTCTGATCAAGCAATAGCTTTCATTGTTAGTAAGAATTTGGAGTAGGCTGCTCACAACCCAGTGAGTGATGCCAGGGAGATTTCAGCCTCTAACCACTATATATGTAACAACATACAGGCTCTTATGAGGCTCAGCTTTGCTCTAGGACCTTGGACCCTGCACTCATCCAGATGGAGACCAACATTTAACACACAGCTTGTTAGTGGCTACTTTAGTGTTTCTCCCTTTTATGATTTATAAAAAGCACTGGCGCAGATTCATTGGAAAGGAAAGCGAATATAAAGCTCATTCTAAAGAGCATGCAGGTATTTCATTTTATTTTAGAAATGTTTCCATTATCTATGGGTTTACGTGAAAGGCTTTACAGACTCTCAAATGATTTACTGTTAAGGTACATATTGATTATAATCTCCAGTTATTTAAAAGGAAACCTCTTTACCTCACAGCCCTTAATACATTGCAACATGTTTCAACTTAACAGTGACACTGGTAAACAAAAGTTACTGATCTACCTACTGAGTTATAAAACTTGTAACACGCTGTAAACAGCTCTGTCATTTTATTTAGCATATTGCATTGCCAAGCTGCTCTATTTACCTAGTGGTAAATCTTTATGTATCAAAAATGCTACAGAAGGCGCAACAAATAAATTACAAAGAGACACTAACATCTGACTAGTTAATCAAACAAATAGGACATGTAACAAAGAGAAAAGCTATAAATATTGACAACAAGCTGCTTCAGTCACAAAAACATTCAATACTTCAGTTCTCAAGTGTGAGTTTTATATCAGTCCCCTGGAAACAGTTTGTATCCTCCAATAAATTTTTACAGTTGATTCACCTGCCTGATACCCTTCAGCCATTTCCTTCAGAAGCTGTCAAACCCGCCAACAATAATATATGGCCCGACCAAGAAGAACAGCTGTAGCCATTCTCTCTGCTGGTTCCCGCACCCTGTTCTGCATAAAATAATACATCAAGATTAATTGATTTCCCGTCAGTCTCACAGAACAGAAAATTAATTTTCATGTAGCTATTTTCTCCAGCATATGAATTTCGAACATGGCAAGTAATTTAAGTTTTTAATTATTCATAAGTAGAAGGAAAAAAATAAAATAAAAAAATCACAATACATGACGAAGTGAGCCCCTGAAAGCCCCAAGGCCATGGCCTGGACCTTGATTTGTGCTGAGACAACAACAGCATTCACTAATGTCTATATAAATAATACATGTATTAACATACATCTTAGTACAACACCAATTTCTCTCACTCTGACCCAAGACTACCAGGTCATAGAGCAGCAGTTTGTCACAGTCTGTACAGTAGGCTACATGAGATACACTATAAGAAAAACATATAACATGTCAGCCACACTGGATTGACCCTGACTGCTTCCAGAGTATGAACACACCTATAACATAATAGGAAGGTAATGGTCAGTATTTGAGGAAAACAGTAAAACTTACTAATCAGCAGGGTGTCGTATGTCAGCAAATCCCTTAGCAGGTGACATTGAATTGTGCAAGGAAAATACTAATGGAAAATTAAACAGAATAACCTGTCTTGCTCAAGCTATTTTTTTTCCAGATGATGGTTTAAGCCTTAAAGAAAAACACAGGCCACTCAAAAGATAGTAAGATGCCATAAAGAAGGCACATTTAAGAAAATCTCATTTGCTAAAGTTTAAATTTCTGTTAACCAACATTCTTGTAAGTTGCAGAATAGAATTTGACATTGAATTGAGGCCAAAATTGTACAGGTAAATAATCATAACCCTAAGCATTCCTTGTAATAATTTATGATGAAGTGCAAACTACCCACTATTTACTGCAACACACAATAAATAATGTTAGGACTGGACTTAAAACACAAAAACTTAACTTGCACTAGGCAATGCTTGTACATGGCTTGGGGTAAATTACAGGGTGAAAAAAATTCAAAAGGAGTGTATAAATGCTGAAGACATTTCACTAAACATATTAAGCAACCGGTTTGCTTTTGACTGCTTTTTCCATTCTTGAAAAGTTAATTTTCTGAGTTAAACCTTGCTTAAAAAAAACCCAAACTGACAAGGTATGCCATAAAGTTAGTCAATAGGAAAGCCTCTTACCCTTACCAGTACACTAGATATACTTGCAAGGATGAAATCTAAGGAAGATCGACAATTATGATGAAAGCAGGAAACACAGTGACCATTTTTGGATATGCATTATGAAGACATGTTAACCAATGAACAAAAGGAAGTATAGCAACTACCACAGATCTGGTAAAAACTCTCAATGTAACTAGAGCCTCTGCACAGGATAGTGAAGTGCTTACAGTATGGCTGGGTACTGGTGCGTGCTAGTACACTATACTTAAGATTCTTCCAGTATTTCCATGATGCTCTTTTTCAAAGGCTCCTGATTTTCCTATTTGGAAAAGGCAGGAAAAAATGACAGTTTTTAAACCCCAAATCAGCATATCTACATTAAGCCTTTAAAACCAAGTTTCAAACAAGAATCTTAGGTTCTCTGTTCATTAATATAAAAGAGGTTTTCAAAATAGGAACCCAAGCTCAGGATCTTTTCAACATATAAAGAAATGGCTGTATGGCCGCACACAAAGAGTTCTGCTCAATGTCTCAATGTCCAGCTGGAGGCCAGTAACAAGTGGTGCCCCTCAGGGATCAGAGTTGGGATCGGTCTTGTTTAATATCTTTGCTGGTGACATGGAGAGTGGGATTGAGTGCACCTTCATCAAGTTTGCTGATGACACCAAGCTGGGTGGTTCGGTTGATATGCAGGAGGGAAGGAATGCCATCCAGAGGGACCTTGGCACGCTTGTGAGGTGGGCTGATGCCAACCTGATGAAGTTTAACTATGCCAAGTGCAATGCCCTACACCTGGGCTGGAGAAATCTCAGGCACAGCTACAGGTTGGGCAGAGAAGAGATTGAGAGCAGCCCTGCGGAAAAAGACTTGGGGGTGTTGGCCGATGAGAAACTGAACATGAGCTGGTTTCAGTGTGCGCTTGCAGCCCAGAAAGCCAACCGTATCCTGGGCTGCATCAAAAGGAGAGTGACCAGCAGGTTGAGGGAGCTGATCCTGCCCCTCTAACTCTGCTCTCATGAGAACTCACTTGGAGTATTATGTGCAGTTCTGGTGTCCTCAACATAAAAAGAGCATGGAACTGTTGGAACAAGTCCAGAGGAGGGCCATGAGGATGA